>JAJOZX010001795.1:627500-707500 GCA_023014485.1 Bathynomus jamesi | reverse complement strand
GGTGCAGCTATTCTTCTAGAACAAAAATTCGACAACGATTTATTGTGGCTGGCATGTCGACACCATATATTTGAAATTATGCTGGAAGCTGTTGTTTGAAAGTCTTTATCACCATCTTCTGGCCCAGATATAGTCCTTTTTAAGAAGTTCAGAGAAAAATGGTCAAGCATTAATAAGGAGGACTACGAAACAGCATTATCAGATCCAGATATCTATGAAAATATTCATGACATCAAAGATGACATAATTATATTTGCAACAAATTAACTAGATACATTCCAACCAAGAGACGATTACCTAGAACTATTGCAGTTAACAATTATTTTTTTGGGAGGTGAACCAAAAGGTGGAATCAAATTTAAACATCCAGCGGGACTTCATCGGGCTAGGTGGATGGCCAAAATTACATATTCATTAAAAATTTTTATGTTCAAATCTCAGTTCAAAATTTCAGTAAAAGACAAAAAAGGACTAAAAGACATCTGTCTATTTGCTACTTGGTTATATGTAAAGGCATGGTTTACAGCTCCTGTGCCATCTTGCGCTCCTCGTCTTGCTCTGGAATTATTACAGAATCTTGTAGTCTACAAACAAATAAATGACACAATTGCATTTGTTGCTATTAAAAAACTGTTAGGTCACCTCTGGTACCTATCAGAAGAACTGGTAGCCTTGGCCTTTTATGATGATGAAGTGCCTACTGAAACGAAAAACAAAATGTAAAGGACTTGCAAAATACAACAGAAACTCTTCCTGCAAAACGGGCTTTTCTAGATCCTGCACTTATTCCAACGAAGAAATTAGAAGATTTTGTCATCAAATACTCAAAGATTCTTTACAATAACAGAATTTATTTTAAAATTTTTACTCAAAGATGCTAAAGAATGGCATAATGATGAAGAGTATAACTCCGCTAAGAAATCTATCAAACAGTGGAAAGTCGTGAATGATATAGCGGAAAGAGGAGTAAAATTAATGGATGAATATAATAAAATACTAACACATGACGAAGATCAAAAACAATTCTTGCTACAAGTAGTGAAAAACTACAAGGCTGTTTACCCTGATAGAAAGAAAGAAACATTGATGAAGTAAGGACAGCTAATGTCTCAAATATCATGCTAGTTTAATTATGCATGCTTGTGGTTATGGTAGGACCTACGGGGTAGCTTTCCACATTAAAAGAAAGCAATGCGCCTTGTACTGTACTCCCTGGGTGGTGTGGAAAAATTTGACAATTTGAGTCGTTCTGTCAATTTTTAATTGCTGGTAGCAACCCCTAAAAATTAAAAATTTGCTAAAATATTTTAGGATAGTTGTTTTTATGCTGAAATGAACCATTTAAAGGGTTGAACACATTAAAATATAAAAAAATTTTTTTTACCCCCATATTTGAATCACCCTAATATATATATATATATATATATATATATATATATATATATATATATATATATAGGAGAAATCCAATGACAAGGAGGAATGTAAATGCCATGAAAAGTCTTTTTAATGCGCACGTTTCGAGCAATACGCTCATCATCAGGCTAGATAATAACAATATGAAATTAGAATCAATAAATAAATGAGAACAAGACAAAATAATTTCTATAAAACCTTTTCATTAAAAGCAAATTTTAAAAAGACTAAAAGAAGAGGGTTAAATTCAAAGTTATGATGAATTTAATAATTTAAGATCATATTTTACCAATAATAGTTTTCCTGTTCAATATGTAGATAAACTAATAAGATCTTTCTTAAATAATGTTTATAGCCCTCAACTTCCCTGTATTTCAGTGCCCAAAGATATAAAATACTTCTTGGTACCTGAAATGGGTCCCATGAATAAAGAATTTAAACTTAAATTTACAAAGTTGTTAAGAAATTTTTTTTATCATACTGATTTTCGCATTATATTTATTAATAAAATGTCTTTAGGTAGCTTTTTCTCAGCGAAGGATCGAACTCCTGATTCGTTGCGTAGCGGTATTGTATATTTATTTACCTGCCCAAGGTGTCTCCTTGGTACTTATATTGGCAGCACCGTGCGCTCCCTCAGGGCTAGATTTTATTCGCATATGGGAATAAGTTGCCGAACAGGTAAAATTTTAAATAAAAAAGAAGCCTCTAGTATTCGGGAACACAGTATTAAATGTAAAACTGATGTCACTTTAGATAATTTTAAAATTCTCGGTTGTAATTCTTGTCCTAACTCACTTAGAATTTTGGAATCTCTTTATATTAAAACATTGACCCCTTCTCTAAACGTGGATTCCTCAGCTGTCCCTCTAAATTTTTTATAATCCCCCCTCCCCAACTCACTTACCCCCCCCTCTCCCAATTTTTTATAATCCCCCCTCCCCAACTTATAACTCTCCAACCGCCCAACCCATAGTTTGTTTCCTGTTTTGTTTTGTTTTAAATTACTCGTGCCTCGGAACCAGCATTGAAAGGTTCGTAGTATTAATTATTCCAATGTATTAGTGTTAATTATTCCATTGTACTAATTTCAAATTTACTATATGTAATTTAAAAATATCTTTTTAAATTTCTTGTAATTTTATATGTAAATTTTTATAACTTTGAATTTAACCCTCTTCTTTTAGTCTTTTTAAAATTTGCTTTTAATGAAAAGGTTTTATAGAAATTATTTTGTCTTGTTCTCATTTACTTATTGATTCTAATTTCATATTGTTATTATCTAGCCTGATGATGAGCGTATTGCTCGAAACGTTGCGCATTAAAGAAGACTTTTCATGGCATTTACATTCCTCCTTGTCATTGGATTTCTCCTAAATATTAAATTGAAGCTTTGTAGAAGCAACCCGCATGACTATATATATATATATATATATATATATATATATATATATATATATATATATACACCCTTTGCTTTGTCCGGAGCTATAGGGCGCGTCCCTCTGTGGCCAATGGGGGAATGCATCTTCCTTCGATGTAAGGGCTTTCTCTGCCCTCGTGGACCATTGGACCCGTTTGGGGAACCGGCTGATCTACTTTCCTACTTATATTTTCTCTCTCCTCCTTTCCTCAACTCTTTCTAATTTTTTGTTTCCTCCCTTCCCGCATTTGGCTTTGTTTGGGACCTTGACTTGATTCTTTCCTTGGACCTTGGGTGAAGGTGGTGGTTGCCCGGCTTGCTCTCCCCGTATGCTCCCCTCACCCGCCGTCTGCCCGCCTCCCCACGGAGAGAGCCCCACGGCGGACGGGGAAGTCGGCATTCACGACCATCGTATCGACCGTTGGATATCCCAGTCCACTTCGATTCTACTGCCTCCCTATCCCTTCCAAGTATCTATAAATTCCTAGAGATCCGGCCTACCTCTGGATCCCTTCCGACCAACTCTGAACGGACGTTTCAGGCGATCCGAGCCCACAGCAACTCCAGCCGTTATGATGTGCGACCGCAGAGGGATGGCTCCCTCCTCATAAAATCAAGCTCAGCCACAGAGACGAAAGCCCTACTCTCCCTCACTGAGGTCCTTGGATGCTCAGTGTCCGTTTCCCCACACCCTCGCCTGAACCAGAGTCAGGGCACTATTTACACCACCCGCCTATTGTCGATCACAGTGAACGAGCTCCTGGAGGACCTCGCACCCCAGGGTGTCACCAAGATCTATCGCTTCACATCCCGACAGGGATGTACCCCCTCACCACTCCGCGTCTACTTCTTACCTTCAATACCTTAGTCCTTCCCGACCGTTATTGTATGGGGTATGGGAGACCGCACGTTATACCAGTTTACTGTCCGCCCATACATCCCAGGGCCGACCCATTGCTTTAAATGCAACAAGTTTGGACACGTTAGCTCAGTTTGCCGGCAGCTGCACCAATTGTGTGTTCGTTGTGGAAAAATCGCTCACCCAGACAAGTGCCCCAATACACCCAAATACTCCAATTGTGAAGGCCCACACCCCTCTTCATCCCGCGAATGCCAGTTCTTCAGGTTCGAGGAGGTCCGAGGCCTACAGGTAGCGGACTTCCTTAGCCTCCGAGAGGCGCGAGACAGGGTGCGGAGTGGGGAGGTGAGACCGGGCGTATCCTACGCTGCTGCCCTCGGCTCTGTCCTCTCGGCACGCCGCCCTGGCCTGTCGCTCAAAACCCCCTCGACCAGTGCTCCCCATCCCTCCCAGGGGGAGTCCTCGCAGGACCCGACGACCTCCTGCCCCCCACCATCCCTTCTCTTCACGCACCTCACCTGCCACAGATTCCCCAGAAGTCTGGGACCAGGACACCCAGGCCCCACCCACCTCGAACCCTGCCATCCCAGGACTCTCTGCACACACCAGAACCTACCGCCCGGGGCAAGCTGACGAGGCGGAGACGCCGGAGTGAGTCGCCAGGCCCTCCAGACTTTCAATATGTCTCTCCCTCTTCCCCTACTGCTAAGAAGACGGCTCGGACTTTCACACCACCCACTTCGTCTACGAGGACCAAATCACCCCACCGCAGAAGTCCCATCAATCTGCCCCCGTAGACTCTGACAATAGTTGCTGAGGTGCATGATCCACCACCCCGCGACGAGATCCAATCTGGACAACATCCTCTCCCCCGAGGATCCAGTGGATGGCTCTGGCGCAGCTACACGGTGTGGCTGAGGGGAACTCGGCCGTGCCCGTGAGTCTTATGGACCTGCCCTTGCCTCCTGGTGCCATTTTTTCTAACCCTCCACGAGAAGACTCTGGTTCATCGCCTCCCAACCCCACAGTACCTGCTCGTCTAAAATCCCCGGCCCCCTCCCTGTTAGCACTCTGAGCACGTCCTCCCTCCCACCTAACCGGATCCTTCTGGTACTATTGTGAGACACCAGACAGGCAGGGAGGTACCAATTTGGGAAATAAAGCGTCCCCTCCTGACCCGAACACAGAGGTCCACCGAGAAACTTCTTACCCTCTGAGCCCACGGCGTTCTCCTAGCTGCCGTGATCCACGCCTCCAATCTCGTTCGGCCGACTCGACCCCGCAATCTCCGCGGAGATCGACTGGCCGACCGATTCCGTCTCTGGTGAACGGCAGATAGCCAGCCATACTCCTGACCCATTCTTCGCCTTCGCGAACCCCAGATGTCCCTTCATCCTCCAACCTCTTCGCACCTACACCCTTACCCACCCCCATCATCAAATAATGGATCCCCCGAAAACTACAATAGTACACTGGAACTGCAGAGGAATATTCGCGAATTACGAAGGCCTTAATTCCTTAATTGCAACTTCCCGTCCGGTATGTGTCTGTCTCCAGGAGCTCATCCTGGGGACCAGACCCATGCCATGCCCGACTGGATATTCCTTCATCACCACCCCGTCTCCTACCTGCACTTGAAGGGGAGCTGCCATTTTCATACACCACGCAGTCCCCTTCTACAAGCTCCCTATTCGATCCCCGTTACAGGTGATTGCTACCCGGCTTTCCCTGGATAGACAGTACACCGTCTATTCAATATACCTCCCTCCCCCACACTCAAGTCTCCCGCGATGACCTGGTGGAGGTGGTATAACAACTCCCCGGGCTCTTTCTATTACTGGGCGATTTCAATAGTCGCCACCCCTTGTGGGGAGAGACACACTCCACCTATATGTCCCCGACCCTGATCAATATCATGATCGAGCTCTCTTTTGAGTGTCTCAATGATGGCTCTCCTACATTCTATCATGCCACCACCTGCACTCCATCCTGTATAGACCTGTCCTTCGTTTCGACCGATGCCCTCCTAGATTTCACATGGCAAGTCCTCCAAAAGGACTATGGAAGTGACCATTTCCCTGTTCAACTCGCGCTCAATTGGCCCGACCAGACCGTTCAGGTACTGAAGAAATGGATTACTGCAAAAGCTAATTGGTCCCGCTTCCACGACGATACATATACAACCCTTACGACTGCCCACTTCCCATCCTCCAACGAGTGCATCGCATACTTCGAATCAAACGTTGTAGCGGCTGCGTGCACTAACATCCCGCGATCCTCCACCTACCCCCGCACCCGACGGGTACCATGGTAGACCTCAGAGTGCACGGAGGCGGTACGCGCCAAGAAGACGGCTACTCGACGCTTCTACCGTACGCGACTCCCCATCCATCGCACGGAGATGCAACGGGCCAGGGCCATCGCCTGTCGTACAATGAAGACAGCGCGCCGAGCTTCTTGGCGTGCCTTTGTATTCGGCGTCACCACCACCACATCTTCGGATACCATCTGGAAGAAGGTACGGGGTGTCGAGAGGCGACATGTCCCCTCCCTGCCCGGTCCTCTGGACTAACGACGGACTCCTATACGAGCCCAAATCAGTGGCAAACTACCTAGCTTCTACCTTCGCCGCCGTTTCTTCCTCTGCAGTTAGCTCCCTCGTACCTGCCCCTAACAATAGCTCCTCTTCACCGTCCACAGACAGCATCTACAACCGGTTGTTCACCATGCCTGAACTACAGGCGGCACTGGCCTCTCGACGATCCCCCTTGTCCCGGCTCGGACGGTATCCCGTACAGCATGATCCAGCACATCCACCCTACCTTACAAATTTTCCTACTAGAGTATCTAGACCTATACAACCGCATATGGATAGAGGGCGCCTTCCCCACCCGGTGGAGGGAGGCCTACGTAATCCCTATCCCCAAACCCAGCAAAGATTACCTCGATCCCACAAACTACAGAACAATCACCCTAACGTGTTGTGCCTGCAAAATTTTCGAAAGAATGGTCGCGACGCGACTACCATTCTCCCTTGAAAATAGTAATTCCTTCCCGGCTACCCAGTCCGGCTTCAAATAATTTCGGTCCACCACTGATCCCCATCCTGCTCCTCAGCCGAGACATACAAAATGCCTTCGACAGTGGACAGTTCGTCCCGTCAATATTTTTTGACATTCAGAAGGCCTACGACACCACCTATCGGACAATAATCCTTAGTCAGCTCCAAAGTCTAGGTCTCGTCGGAGCCATGCCGACCTTCATCAGGGGTTTCATATCCTCCCGAACCTTTAAAGTTCGGATGGGTTCAGTCCTCTCAGACACCTTTGTGCAGGAGGACGGGGTCCCACAGGGAGGCATCCTCAGTTCTATGCTTTTCCATCGTCATGAATACAGTCTCAAAATGCCTTCCACTCACCATCCATTCTTCCATCTACAGGGCGGGAGCCGTCCGTAGTTCAACGACAAATTCAGCTCGCCATCTACCGGGTGGAAAGGTGGGCAACGTCGGTGGGGTTCCGCCTCTCCACCCAGAAGTCCAAGTGTATGCTCTTCAGCAGAAGAAGAACCGCAACCCTTCCTGTTCCCTCTGTCACGTTATACGGCAATCCTCTTGAGGTGGTACTCTCCACGCGATTTTTGGGCGTGACTCTAGACCGGCGGCTCAACTGGGTTCCCCATCTCACACAACTGAAGCAGTCCCTCCAGCGTCCCCTCGCTCTCCTAGATCACCTCTCCCACACAACATGGGGCGCAGACCGACGCTCTCTCCTTACACTTCCATGGTCTAGTCAAAGCTGGACTACGGCAGTGTAGTATACGGTTCTGCCTCCAACGTTTGCCTCCGTATCTTGGCCCCAACCTCCAGCCTTCAAGTGGATTGCAATTTCCTCCCTCTCGCCCTTCAACCGGGTCTGCTCCTCATGAGGACAAACCTCCGTGCACAGAGACTACCCTCTTCGCTTCTATACGAGGTGATTTCTGAACTCCCACCCCAGGGACGGAGCTGGCACTTCACTAAAGAGGTCCGCTCTTTCCTTAACTTTTCCAACATGCCCGCCCCCTCAGTTGTCCCCATTTTATACTGTATCTACCCCCCTCCTGGCTCCTCACCCCTATCAAGTTTTGCAAGGACCTCTGTGCCCTACCGAAGAATACCACGAGCGCTACGGTATACAGGTCACTCTTCTGTGAACACGCAACCCAACACCCAGACACAGTCCCCATTTATACAGATGGTTCCCGTTCGGAGACTGGTGCGGCCGCCTCAGCGGTGATACTGGCCCAGCCGTTTTCTCGAGGCGTCAGCCTGCCCCGCGAGACCTCCGTTTTCTCGGCAGAACCCTTCGCGATTAAGGAGGCCCTCGACCTCAAAGCGCACTTCTCTCCCTAGAAAGATTTAATCCCTCTCAACCGCTCGTCTGTACCATCCAACAAATCTTCCATTTTTTAACAGCCTTCCGACACAAGACAATCGCCTTCTGCTGGGTCCCGGCATATGTCGACATCCAGGGTAACGAGGAGGCGGACCGCACGGCAAAGACGGCCTGCTTACTGCCGGCCTCCTCCCGACCCCTCCCTTTCTCCGACTTCTTCCCGATTCTCTGCTCCCACTTCCGCTTCATATGGCAACGGGAATGGGACCAGGCCACACAAAACAAACTCCATAATATCAAACAACAATTCGGATACTGGGCCTCCTCATTCCACCGGTCCCGCTATAAAGAAGTGATTCTAGCCCGTCTCCGCCTAGGACACACACGCATTACTCATGGTCACTTTATGGCTGAAACGCCAGCCCCACTCTGCCTTACCTGCCATACTCCTATCACTGTTGTTTATCTCCTGGTCGAACGCCCAAACTTTTCCGCTCTTCGTCGCAGATGTTTCCCCTCACTTGGTCCAAAATTCCCATACCCGAACGTCTACAATTCATACTCGCCGAAGGCCCCTATTTTTCAGCGGAAGCGATTTTCCGTTTCCTCACTTATTCCCTCCTGCTTCATCGTGTCTAAGACAATACCCCTCCTACCCACTACCCAGCAACTGAACATTACTCACCCCCTAGTCTACCATCCCCAACTCAGTAACACCACCCGCCCACGGTCTCGCTGAGATATGTACCGAACTAGGTACGAATCGGCGGTAAATAAAAAAAAAAATACACACATACTGTATATATATATATATATATATATATATATATATATATATATATATATATATATATATATATATATATTACTAGGCCACTCAATATATTTTGCCCCACCTTTTTTTTCCTTTCCAAGTTTCCTTGTAAGTTCCAGAAATTTTGCACAGAAGTAATTACATACCTTTTTTACAAGTTTTTATTTTTCCACATAATCTCCAGCCTTTTCTACGGCTTTTTTCCATCTTGAAACAAGAGCCTTTATTCCTTGCTGGTAAAAGTCCGCTGGGTTGCGCTGGAGCCACTTCTTAACCTCCTCAACAACCTCATCGTCGCTCAAACTTTCTTCCACGAATAGCATCCTTCATTGGCCCAAACAAATGGAAGTCTGAAAGTGCCACATCCGGGCTGTATGGAGGGTTGGTTAACACAGTCAAGCGCATTTTTGTGATGGCCTCTCTTGTTTGCAAACTGGTGTGTGGTATTGCGTTATCGTGCAAAAGAAGGACGTCTTCCAGTTCTCTCTCCGGTCGAACTTGCTTTACACGTTTCTGAAGGCTCTGTAGGGTAGCAATATATGTCTCTGAATTGATTGTTTGTCCTTTCTTCATATCATAATATCATAATGTCCACCAGAATCACCCCTTTCATGTCCCAGAAGATGGTGGCCATAACCTTTCCTGCAGAGGGAGCCAGTTTGAACTTTTTCTTGCGTGGGGAGTCTGCGTGATGCCACTCCATGGATTGTCGTTTTGTTTCAGGTTCAAAGTGGTGTACCCAAGTCTCATCTCCAGTCACAATTCGTGAAAGAATTCATCCCTTTCTGTCTCGTATCGAGCCAACGACTCAGAAGCAATTTCTTTTCTTTGAGCTTTGTGAACTTCAGTCAGTTCGCGAGGAACAAGCCGTGAATACACTTTTGAGTATCCCAGTTGCTGAATTATCGTATTCACACTTCCTTCACTAATTCTTAGCTCCAGTGATAGCTCCTTGTATGTGACGCGCCGATTTGATCGAATGATGCTGTAAGCACGTTGCACAGTGTGAAATGTTACATCCGATGCCGGGCGACCGCTGCGTGGTTCATCATCGAGGCTGGCTCTCCCTCTCTCCGATGATCTCTCACGTTTTGACCAGGGTCCAACTGTGCTTCAATCAACAACAGCATCTCCGTAAACGTTTTGTAGACGTTTGTAAATATTTCCAACTGTTTCCTTCTCTGCGGTTAAGAAGTCGACAACAGCTCTCTGTTTACGAAGCACATGACTGTCAGACGCCATTTTCGAAACTGTGTTAACCATCGGTTTTATAGAAGGGCGTTTAAAAGCGGTTTTATACAATGAGGGGAGGTTCAAACTGGAAAAATCCGGTTGTGTGAAGCGCAGAAAGTTCAAACTTACGGCCCAAAAGACATTTCAGCCGCATGGCCTATTATTTAGCTAAGAAAAAAGGGTGGGGCAAAATATATTGAGTGCCCCTAGTGTATATATATATATATATATATACACTAGGGGCACTCAATATATATATATATATATACACTAGGGGCACTCAATATATATATATATATATACACTAGGGGCACTCATATATATATATATATATATATATATATATATATATATATCAGCAATCGATCTTGTCCTCGGGAACTGTATCTTCAGTCGGAATAAATAAAGTGCCACAATCATCCTGGTTTATTAAATATAACATTACGTTTCGTGATTAACTCCTCTGATCATCAGATTCTGTAATTTTAAAAACATACATGAGTTAATCAGGATTAAAACAATTTACATACAACATTTTACATTACATAAAACACTCCACATACAAAATTACACGGCACAAATACATCAACGCTACATTGTTATAAAACAAAAGTGGGGTTCTTTCCAAGAGCCTCAAAAGCAGACTTTACTGGGACCAATTCTATTCATTATAATGCTAAACAATATAAACTGTAACCTAGAAAGCTCTCTCGTCATTCGTGGATGATACCATAATACTAAGACCAATTACGGAAAAAGAAGACTGTGTAGAGCTAAAAAGATTACAAACTATATAGGCATGGGCAGATGCAAACAATATGGCCTTTAATGAAGACAAATTTGAACTAATTAAGTATGGACCAAATAAATACCTGAAAGAACAATTCAACTACACTGAACCCACAGGAAAAGATATTGTACAAACTGATCATGTAAGAGATCTAGGGATTATATTATCTGAAGATGCAACATTCAACATGCACATTGACAAAGTAACCTCATCATGCAAACAACTAATAGGATATACAGGGTGTCCCAAAAGTCCCTATCTATTTTGTTGAAATAGGCTGAATTTCAAATAAATGTCATACTGACCTGGGTTATTATGTATTTTATCACACTCAGTCATTTTACACACCAAAACACCTTTTTCTAGTAGTATTTGATGTGATTTGGGTAATTATTCGTTTTAGTGCTTTTCCTCCTTTCTGAACCAAAACACATTTTCCTGGTGTTTTGTGGTGTGATTTGTTCAAATCTGAACTTCGTTTCTTTGGGAAATGAGCTGTTTTTGAGAAATTTTAAAATTGAAAATTTCTCAAAAATGGCTCATTTCCTAAAGAAACTAAGTTCAGATTTGAGCAAATCACACCCAAAAACACCAGAAAAATGTGTTTTGGTTCAGACCTAACCTAACCTAAACAGACCTAACCTAACCTAAACAGACCTAACCTAACCTAAACAGACCTAACCTAACCTTTTGACTCGTCGATCTCGGCGATTTCGCCAGGCCCACCAATTTGACCTTGTTGGCCTAGCCAATGTTCACAGACTTCGAAGCAAAAACTCCTCCAATTAACCACACTCTCGGAAGCTAATGCTAAATACAGCTGTGCATCTAGCTGTGTCGAACGCTTTGTCAAGAATAACCCAACGTACAATAAGTTTTGCCACAGTTTGAGGTGGGATTTTTCAACCCACGTGCCTTTCCGACGGGAAACAGAGAATGAACACTTTTTTTTTCTGCCGTGCTCGTCCCAAGTCAATCTTGTGCAATAATATTGATCAGCAACTTCTCTATAATTACACTCACGACCACACTGCGGACAAATAACACGATTAGGTAAGACACAGTGACTCGTAAAGAAAGCTTCAGCACTGGCTTCTTTCTTATAAATATCTTGTATTAATTTATAGTAATCCAAATTACAACCTTCACAAATCATAATGAAGACGAGACTGAGAAACTGAGTATGCATTATCAGAGATTAAAAATGTACGTCTCTGATTGGTCGGATAAGGTCACGTGAAACAAAAATGATTTTTAATTGGTTGTTTTGACCTATGTTTCCTAATTTTGCCACGAGATGTCTCCCCATAAAACTGGAGAGGGCGACGTTCGTTAAAATTTTAATAGCGTTAAAAGCTAAATACTCGGTCAATGGCCTATAATGGCTGCTTTTTACGTCTAAATTTAAATTTTTTTTTTTTTTTTCCATAAAAAATAATTATTATATTTCCTTGATTTTTATCAGTTTCCCTGAGGTTTGAAGGTGTCCTGAATATGAATTTATATGTTAAATTGTCATAGAATGTCTCCTATCGAAAACGAACAAAGCATTAAAACGAATATTAACCGTGATTTGTTCAAATATGACCTCCATTTCCGTCGGAAATGAGATCCAACAAAGTTATAGTACTTTGAAGTTTGGCTCATTTTCAAGGGAAATGGAAGTCAAAATCTAAGCAAAACACACCAAATATTACTAGAAAAATGTATTTTGGTATTAATTAACCTAACCTAACCTAACCTAACCTAACCGTGGCTAAATGAGCCTAACCCTGGCTAAACGAGCCTAACCCTGGCTAAACGATCCTAACCCTGGCTAAACGATCCTAACCCTGGCTAAACGAGCTCTCATCTGTATCCACCACCTAATCCATAATAAGGTAATACTCTAGGCTCGTTTAGCCAGGGTTAGGCTCGTTTAGCCAGGGTTAGGCTCGTTTAGCCAGGGTTAGGCTCATTTAGCCAGGGTTAGGCTCATTTAGCCAGGGTTAGGTTAGGTAAGGTTAGGTTAGGTTAGGTTAGGTTAATTAATATCAAAATACATTTTTCTAGTAATATTTGATGTGTTTTGCTTAGATTTTGACTTCCATTTCCCTTGAAAATGAGCCAAACTTCAAAGTACTATAACTTTGTTGGATCTCATTTCCGACGGAAATGGAGGTCATATTTGAACAAATCACATCAAATACTACTAGAAAAATGTATTTTGGTGTGTAAAATGACTGAGTGTGATAAAATACATAATAACCCTGACCTGAATACAACCTTACAACCTTACAAAGGTTCCACGTGATGATTTCTCATTTCGCGAAGGTCAAGCGTGTCGCCCCTCCTCTCGAGTTGGCCTGGTGAAGTAGTGAGTTGGATTCTTGCGCTCTCCACCTCATATAGCCAGGTACGCCCGGCTCATCGGGGATTGTTTTGAGCCAGGCATCAAGTCTTCTTTTGAAGATTTCCACTGCAACTCCCTTCGTGTTTCTTACGTCTTTGGGCAGCTGATTAAATAGTTTTGGTCCTCTCACTACAAAACTATTTTCTTTCAGGGTTAAGGATGTTCCCTGTCTCGCCTTCAATTTGGGAATACGACACAGTCTACCGTTTCTACCTTCCACCGTTGTTTGGGGAGTTATGGGATTCAGAGTAAGATTAGGGACTAGTTTCTCCATTATTTTCCAAGTGTAAATAATGGTGTATCTCTCTCTTCTCCTTTCCAGTGAATATAGGTTTAGTTCTCGTAACCTTTCCCAGTAATTTAGTTCTTTGCACCCATTGATCTTGGCTGTGAAACTTCTTTGAATCCCCTCCAGCTGTCTAATGCCTTCTTTTTTATATGGGGATGTTAGGACCGAGCAGTATTCCAGTTTGGGTATTATCAGGGTTTTCAGTAGGGGGATCATTACATTCCTATCCCTTCGTTTAAAAGTTCTCAATATCAGACCCGTTATTCTCTTTGCTCTGTTTACTGCTATCTTATTTTGTGTTTCAAATTTCGCATCATCTGTCATTACAACCCCTAAATCTTTTGCTCTGGAATTTCTCTGGACTTCCTGTCAATTTGGGGTATAATATTCCATGGACTTTAGGTCTTCTCTTTTTCCGTACCGTAATAGTTGAAATTTCTCGGTGTTAAACTTCATATTGTTGTCTTCCGTCTACTTGTAAATTTTGTTTATGTCGGTTTGTAGAGCTCCTATGTCTTCTGGTTTTCGTGTTTTTCTACTGATCTTTGTGTCATCTGCAAAGGATGTTACTGTGCTGTCTCTGGTAACGTCCTCATCTATGTCAGTTAGCATGATTATGAAGAGTAGTGGAGCTAATACCGTTCCTTGTGGTACTGAGCTGAGGACCTCTGATTCTGATGAAGATACTCCTTGTACTGTAACGACTTGCCTCCGCTCACTAAGGAAATTATATATCCATTTCCCTACTTTTCCTGTTATTCCTAATATGATCTCGCAGATCTGGTAAATCTTGAATATTTCTGCGGTAGACCTCTGATTTAATGAAACCCCAAGCAAAGAAATTCAATGGGGTCAAATCCAGAGATTGCGCTGCCCAGGGCCTATTTCCCCCATGTCCAATGCAACGATTTGGAAAATACTCATTTAGGTATGTCTGAATAATTCTGGCATAATGACATGGTACTCCATCCTGCTGAAAGATTACGTTGTCGAGAATGCCATCTTCAAGAAGTTGAGGTTCTAGAAAATTTTGAAGCATATCAAAGTGAACAGGCCCTGTCTCTATAGCCTCTGTAAAGAAAAAGGACCCATAAATCTTAGACTTTGTCATTCCAAGCCACACGTTGACTTTAGGCGAGTTTCTTTCCCATTCAGTGAACTCTGTTGGCTTTTCATTAGCCCAGATGCGACAATTATGTCAATTGATTTTACCACAGGTGTGAAAAGTTGCCTCATCGCTAAACAAAATGTGGTCCATTAAATTATTATTTTGGATTTGTTCAACCAGTTCTGCACACATTGCTGCTGTTTTTGGAAAATCTTCCTCGTGTAAGCTGTGTAACAACTGAATGTGATAACACTTCTTCTTCAGCATCGAACACAAGATTCTGTGAGCAGTTGTTTTGGGTATGGTCAATCTGTGGGATGCTTGGTGAACTGACATTCTTTGATCATCTTCAAACATTACCTATGCGAACAGATTCAATGTTTTGTTATACTGTTCTTGGGCGTCCACTTCTTCCTTTAGATCCAGTCCTTTTGAATTTGTTCACCAATTCACGAATTACTTTATCTGTCAGTCCAGGCTTATGAAACTTTCTTGAGAATCGGTCTCTAATTTCATAACATTTCATTCCTCTGATGCAACATGTTACTATCATAACGCATTCATGCACATCCATCACCAATGATATGCAGGTTTTTTTTTCAGGTTTTTGTCAGGAGGTGAAGGTTATAGCCTTACAGGGCAGACTGAAAAACTTGGTAGCCACTTCAAGCTAAAACATTTTTTTTCTTGTGAAAGTCCTTTTTCTCCTGTGAAAGCCCATTTAAATCTATTGTGAACTTACAACATTCTCCCACAAATTTCCAAACTTAGTTTTTTGCTTCCCGCACCAAGTTTTCCAGTCCAGTACATGGAAAAGACGAGCTAATTTATGCACATCTCTTAGCCCAGCGATTCAGTATCATTTATGTTTTTTTAATACATATATTGTTTTTGTGTCTACTATGAGAAATGGAAATTTTACCAATATTCCAACTCTGGCAGTCATAACATGAATTACGTTTTTCAGTTTCATTTGTTGTATGTTTAATGTACAGTACTAAATTTGATTATTGACAGCACAGATAATAATGATTTACATATAGATATTATAAAAGATGGATATTCAGAAATTTATGAAAAGGTGACCAGTAACTGATCCAGATGAAACACCAGGACCATCAAGAAAGGCAATTAACAGTGAGTCTGAGCAGGAGACTGAAAGAGAAGAGATTGAACCAGCAATATCCAGGCCAGGAACAAACAAACTATGGAAATCACATCTTACATTCAACCCAAAATGGAAAGAGAAATATAATAATTGGATTCGGTATGACAAGAGCAAAGATGGAATGTTCTGTTCAGTTTGTGAAGTCTGGGCTACGCCACCATCAAGTACACATGAGGTTTGGACCTCAAAGCCATGCACTAACTGGGCCAAAGGACCAAAAAAACTGAATGATCATAGTAAATCTGAATGGCATTTGGCTGCTCTTGAAAGACAATCACTAGCAGAACTTCAAAAAAAGGAAGGTTCCATTGTTACACAAATGCAAATGGCAGCTGAAAACCAGAAACAAGCAAGCTGTGTTGTCACTCATAAAATGTGTCTTTTGGATGACAAAGCACAGAATTCCTCATTTCACCAATTTTGACAGCCTCATTGACTTGGTGATTGAGTGTGGCAGTGGGAAAGCCTTGCAAGCTTTAATGCATGAAAAATCATATGCATGCTACACCTCATCAATGGCAGTTGGAGAATTTGTACAGGCTAATGGTACATGGCGCAAGTTAGAACTGATGGACAATTTAAAAGCCAGCCCAGTATTTGCTATCATGGCTGATGAATGTGGGGACATATCCACGACTGAAGAAATAAGCATATGTGGATGTTGGATAGAAAATGGCAAACCCATTGAGAAGTTTCTCACAATCATCCCAGCTAATGATGGTGTTGATGCCACTGCAATCACAAAACTCATACTGGAGTATATGGAGGGAAAACAAGTAGAAGTAGGTAAACTCAGAGCCTTGGGCTTTGATGGAGCTCAGGTAATGTCTGGACATAAACACGGTGTTCAGATCCATCTTCAAGTAGCTATGTCTGCCTTTGCAGTTTATGTGCACTGTCATGCCCATCTGTTGAACTTAGCAAGTGTGCAGGCTGCAGAGAGTATAAACATCATGAAAAAATTCTACAGACACTTAATGCAACTGTGGATATTGTTTGACAATTCATGCAAGAAAACTGCATGTATGCAGAAAGCCTGTGACCAGCCTGAGTTAAAAATGGTAAAACCAAGTGAAACTAGATGGTTGGCACGTGAGAAAGCCATAACTACAGTGAGAAGATGTTTGGAAGTACTTGTCAGTACATTCGAAAATATGTATGAATTAGAACATGATACCACTGCCCTCGGTATGACCAAGGTCATGAAGACATACCAGTTTGTGGCTAGCCTGATGTGTGCATGTGATGTCCATGCCAAACTTACCATGCTTAGTACAGCTCTATAGTCCAAAGATCTCAATATTGGATGTGTATCATCTTTAGTTAATGCAACAATTGAATCTTTGGAGGCAATGAGGGATGACCCTGATCATGCAACAGTCTACTTCTGCACTACTAATAATTTTATTAGGTGAGATTTTTCTTACCAAATTACCTATTTCTTCTTATATATCATTATATACTTATTTGAACATGAAATATATTACTTTCACTTAACTCTTGCTCAAAGTAACGACAATTTGATTGCAACTGTTCTAATAGATAATAATACAATAAATATTGAATCAAACAATTTAAATCTAGCTTAATGATTTTCATTTAAGTACATGAAGAAAATTTAGTAAAAAATACACCTTTCCTCCCAATCGTCAAAACAAAACAGATATCGTGTTTATAGTTTTAGTCAACTGATAGTGAATATTAACAACGTTATTTTTTGTTTTTCTCTCTGATAGAAATGAATTAGTAGACTGGAGGTTGAACATCACAGATCAAGAAAAAGAAACATTCATCACATCTGTTTACAAGCTGTATCTGAACATCCTTATCGAAAATTTGCATACCAGGTGAGTTTTACAATCATATTAGTTTTAAAGTGGGTAGTAGTGTGAATCAGCTGAAATAACACTATTTACTGTAAATTTTCAAATGAATCTGTGTGATTTTTTTTCTATGACAATATGCTAGTAAATTTAATAAACTTGTTCAAGTTTTCTTTAAAACAACATATAGGTAATAATAATCTGCACATTCCTATTTATTCAGGTTTGACAAAGCTGGAGATGTATTAATGGGATTTCATATCTTTCAGCCATGAAATCTTTGAAGTTGCAATGACACGAAGCAGTACGGCACCAATGGTCTTGAGAAGCTGATCAGATACTACGGCAATGAGATGACATTGAGATATGATGACCACGTAGTGCATGAACCTGCACTTATTGATGCTGATGGTACACGAACTGAGTGGCAGGTTTTCAGGAACTATATGGCAGCATCATCATGTAACACACTACAGGTAAATTAGCTTCAATTTTGTCATGAGTATGGAGCACTTTATTATTAAATTCAATCAGTTTATATGATGGAAGTATTTGAACATTAAAATGCAAAGTTTCCTGGTTATGAGTTATGACCTGCACTTTATAGATCAGTAAAAGTAATTTGAAACTAATCCAGCTCAACAAAAATATGATGTAGCCATGCAAATTTGAAATATATATGAAGTTTGTTTATTACGATTATTGTGTGTGTATGTGTGAAAACAGTATGGAATTTCATTCGTTTATGATGTAAAAACTTTTCAACTTCCTGGCTACCATTCCTTCTTGTACCATGCTGCAAATGTATAGATTTTTTCATAATGGCTGAAACTTATCAGCTTTTGTCGAAATTTGTTTGCAGGAACTAGCCAAGGAAGTGCTGTCATCGTGCATACAACAACAGATGTTTCCAAACATTGCGAAATTGCTACAGGTTGCAGTGGTCATCCCTGTAACAACTGCAACTGTTGAACAGAGTTTTTCAGATATAAAGCTCATCAAAACCAGGCTTAGGTCAACACTAACAGATAAGAATTTAGCTCATCTCATGCGCATAGCAATAGAAGGTCCAGAAAAACTAACTGAGGAACAAGTTGATCAAATTTTCAGTGTGTGGTGTGGAATGCATGACAGAAGACTTGCTATAGATGTTGTACACTGTGTTTTGAAGGAATATACATACAGACAAACATGATGCATTTTTATTATATTTCATATTGAGTATTGGAAAAAGCTCATTTAAATGACTACATAATAATTATAGAATTAGGCAAACAGCTAAAGTTTATTAAAAAATGCATGTAACATTCTTGGTCACCATTAATATGGAGAGTTTTTAATCTTTTTCATTTTTTTCATTTTTAATTCATTTTCCTAGTAGTGTTTGAAAACCTGTATTTGGCTAAAATTTCAGGGGGTGAAGGCTCATATTCAGGTGGTGAAGCTTCACTACCTGGCCCTATGGAAAAAAAACCTGGATCATATGGATCTGAAAAAATTAAAAAATTTAAAAATAATTAAAATAGAAATCTAATGCATGTATTTGTCTAGAAAGGTGCATGCAATCATGTCATTAAAACATTCATTTGAAATTCAGCCTATTTCAACAAAAGAGAGAGCGACTTTCGGGACACCCTGTATACTGAGGACATTCAGAACTAGGGACAGTATGAGCATGCTTACCCTGTGGAAATAACTTGTTCTTCCACACATTGACTACTGCTTTCAATTATGGTTTCCCCATAAATAGAATGAATTGCAAAAAATTGAGGGCCTACAAAGAACCTTTACCTCGTATATTAAACAACCTGATGGGCAACAGGTGAGTAAAAACAAATTAAACTACTGGGATAGGCTCAAAGACCTTGACCTTTATTCCATAGAGAGGAGGTTTGAGAGATACATCCTAATCTATACCTGGAAAATTCTAGAAGGGCTTTTAGTTGCCCCTAATACTGAACCAGTTGTGCCCACCTTGACAAGAACTGGCAGAATGTGTCAAAAACATCACCTCCCACCAAACAGTCTGAGAAGGATTCAAACCCTTCAATATAATAGTATCTCTAGGCAGAGTTCTCGCTTGTTTAACTCCTTGCCTCAGTACCTTAGAAATATAAGTGCAGTCCCAGTAGATACTTTTAAAAAACACTTGGACATGTTTTTAGCCAACATACCCGACCAACCCACAGTGCCAGGGTATTCCTCTGCCAGACCAGCCCCCACAAATTCAATAGGGGACCAAATTGTATGGCAGGAGCAAGAGAAAAGAAGGGTGGCAACCCCATCATGGCCCTGCCTCAGGAGGCGCTGAGTGGACTTTGTGGGAGTAGCACACCCTTGAGGCAGAAGTGCTTCAAGGTTTGAATCCTTCTCAGTCTGTTTGGTGGGAGGTGATGTTTTTGACACATTCTGCCAGGTCTTGTCGAGGTGGGCACAAGTGGTTTGGTATTGGGGGTAACTAAAAGCCTGTCTAGAATTTTCCTGGTGTAGATCAGAATGTATCTCTCAAACCCTCCTCTTTACGGAATAAAGGCCAAGGTCACTGAGCCTATCCCAGTACAGGTAAACCTCGATTTATGATGCCCCAATTTATGATATTTCATGTTAATGATGGTGATGAATTAAGACCATCTCCCTATTGGTGATAAAAAACTCACATTAATGATGGCCATTGGTCAGCCAAACTCACTGACACTCGGAAGAGGGAATGCATCTCTCGCACAACCCTCAACTTCAGACTCCCCAGAGGCTGTGTGGGAATCAGAGTGATGTCTCCACTCCACCTACAAGAGTCCCCTTAGCCTCGAAGGGGACATGTGTTCTATTGATTTTATGAGTGTAAGAATTTTCTTTTCGGTGATACATGTGTGTTTGGGACTGGCTGGGAATGTATCCCATTGAACCCCATGTTATATAATGAACTCGATTTATGATATTTTGATTTGTGATGGGGTTTTGGCAATTATGTCGAAAATGACATGGCCTGAAGTTGAAATAAAAAATATATGTTTCTAGTGTATTTTGGTGTGCTCTGTTCAAATATAACTTTCATTTCCTGTGCAAATGGAAAGCAATATGATTATTTGTACATTACCTTGGAGTTGTATTTCTTAATTTCTGGTTATGTGAATAGCAATATATGAACCAAAAATTATGAAAACTAACTAAACCTAACCTAACAACCTAACTAAACCTAACCTAACCAAACCTAATATTAACAAAGGGGCTCTGCCCCCTTGACCCCCCACTAATAACCTAAAGTTTGTTCCTGATATAAAATATGACTCCAAAATAATGTAAACAAATTCTTATTTCTTTACATTTGCGCAGGAAATGAAAGTTATATTTGAACAAAGCTCACCAAAATACACTAGAAAAATGTATTTTAAGGAAAGATATAAGGCCTAATAGATAAACTAACCTTGAATTATTCTGTGGGTGGATAGAGAAGGGCAGCTTGCTTGAGGAAAGCATGAAGATGCTCCCACTGTGGGTGTTTGTTAATAAATAAATAACGGGTGAAGCACTGGGAATAGTGATAATTTCAGTTCCCAGCCCGAAGAACCCAACTTTTCACGCCTTTCCAAAGCCTCTCAATGTTTTGTGTATGGGCTCCTGAATCAGGGTCCACAAAAGAGATGTCAAAAAGGGAATCCATAATTTTCATGAAATTAGAGAGTTCATTTTCAAAGCTTGCTCTTTTTTTGTGCTTGATTAAATTATTATGCATTTCTTCTAGATTTAACAGCATCTTCCTGCCTTTAGGGTTTTTACTAATATCTATAGTAGGAATGCATGCTTTTTGCCATATTATTAGTAGCTTCTGTAGAACTTCATTAACAGTAGAATCTTTTGTAACTTTTGGACCCTTATACTGCATTCTCCGTAAATAAATAAAATGGCTTAGAACATCTTTATTGGATGGTAAAACAATTTTAGATGAACTCATAATATCAGCCTGCAAGCGACCAAGAATAAAGTCATGCTGTTTTGTAGCTGTTTGACTCATTTTTTATTTATTTTTCAAATAAAGCAGTCTGAAAAGAAACAATAAGAGTAAAAACAATGCTTGTTTATTAAAATTCAATGTAAAAAAGGATTTTTAAATTTGGATTATACTCACAATATACTCATAAATAATGTAACTTAAGCACCTTATTTTATATTAATACAATAAGGTGCTCTTAGACAAAAGAAAATGAAAATTTTCAAAATTACGTAAATTTCTATCTTAATGAACTTTTCTAATAGAACGTTTGATTCTAAATCATTTTTACTCTATAACATTTTTCGATAAAGTTGATAGTTTTTTAGATATATGGGGTTTTTAGGAAAAGGGGATGGGCAAAATTTCAAGGGGGGTGGGGGGGATTCAAAATTTGTTGGATTAGAAAATGCTTGTTAAATTCGTGTTTAGGACATCATTTGGCACAACATTAGACTCCTGGACCTTGACTTTTTGAAAATGACCCAAAAATGGTTACACCCTAATGTGTTGTATTAAGTCCCCTGATTGTATTATTGTAATAAAATAAGTACAAAAAGATTTATTTTTGTTACTTTTCACTCATACTGTGAATAGGTAAGCCCATTCAAGTTGGGAAGAGTGTAAGGGGAAATTTGGCATCTTAACATTGTTACAGGGTGGTTGTCTTGCACTTAGACATTAATTGCAAGACATTAAGGATTATTGTCCCAACCTCTGAGCAGAACAGATGTGTTCCTTTCATGCTTCACCACATAGTGCCTCTATAGGCTTATAGGCTCCCAATCCTACACCCTGATCAAAACTGAGTTCAGAGAACTGCAGCAGCTCTGGTCTTGTAAGTGATTACATTCCAATTAACATTCTGATTATCACATCCAATTTTTTAATCCCTGACAGAGTCACTCTCCATTATGCCACATTAGGAACACAAATAATGTACAACAGAAAAGAAATTATTCTTCTTCTGGGGCTACCCACAAAGAAAATATTAGTTACCTTGAAATTAATAACCTGCAAGCTGCTCCTGGCCACTTAACAGTGGGAAAACACTCCCCCATAAGAAACAACAGAACTAGTGATGCCTCCCAAGACAACAGTATTGTCTCCACAATATCATTGGGAAGCAATACAAATACAGTAGTTTCCATCAACAAGAACTCCTGAGCACAGAGGGGAAAGACCATCATTAGACTCCTGATGGCACTCCTGAGCAGTAAATCATTTAATGATGCGTTCCAAAGAAAGGATGAAGAGATTGCTGAACTTAAATAAGAGGTCATCAAATTAAAGCAAAAAGTAGATCTTATGGACAGAAACAAAATGATCAGCACTTGAAGTTCGAATTTTTTCAAGATAAAGACACGAATAAAATGGTTATTAGTGGTCTCTCTCTCCCTGTGGAAGCTCAGGGTGAAGACTGCAGAGGGATAGTGATTGGAACTTTCCAGACCAACCTCAACTATTTCATGAGTCAAGATATGATTACTGAAACATCCATATCAGGGAGGCCAAATCAAACCTCAAGAAGGCCAGTTACACTCAATAAGATATAAAAGAGTGCCAACATAAAGAATTAAATTGTGTGAGTATATACAAAAATAGCCAAGTGTTTACATGAATTAATACATTAGAAAATTTGGATCACCTGAAGATTAGGGCCCCCAGCCTTCTTTAGTTAGCCTTATAAGGCTAACTAACGAAAATATCACAACCTAACCTAACCAATCATTAGGTCAACTGTACGCCTTTAATGATTGGTTAATTTAGGTTGTGATATTTTTGTTAGGTAGCCTTATAAAGCTAACTAAAGGGCCAAAGGCTGGGGGCCCTGATCTCCAGGTGGTTCAAAAATTTAAGCAAGATCTGTTCAGCCTCTTATCTAACTCAGGTAATACTTACCACATAATCCTACACTTATTTCCTTTTATCTTACACAGATCTTCATAACCATACAAGACTACATATGAAGAACCCATTACAAATAATTGTTTCTTTTAAGTGTCAATGGTAAAAACACTTTTATCATCATTATTTTATTATTATTATTACCAAATACTCACATAGCTACAAGTACTAACTATTATTATTCTCAGCAGTGTAATTACCAGTATTATCATTCTCATGATAATTAAGTAGTGTGACAAGGCACAGATCAACTTCATACATTTTGTGTAAGAAGTGACCCAAGGGTAGGATAGAGTTTTGATGTGAAACAGGTAAGTAGTAGTCCAGAGTGTTAATGTGAGAGTAGATAAACATCTTGGCATATCATCATGCACCAACTCTCAGTTGAAAGATCCAAACTTTTCAGCAGTTAGAAACCATTGCAGAGATAAAGAGCATCCACTAAACAGGGAGTCTTTCATGATTGTTTCCAAATACACCAATGAAATTGAACTTTGAACTATAGAATCTATATTTATATTGAATAAAAACTAACCATCTGTGAAAATTTGTCTGCTACAAAATTGTACATTATCTAATACTTATTTTGTTCTGCCTTTGAGAGCTTAGATTTGTATATTAGCCTTGGCCAGTATTATGTCTAAGGTGTTTGAATATATACTCATGAATAGATTGAATGTTACCTGTATACTAGTGATAACCAATTTTGTTTTAAAAAGAAAGACTGTATGTGTGTGTGTGTGTGTGTGTGTGTATTTTTGTTGTGTTTCCTGGATGCCTCTAAGGTATTTGATCATGTTAATCATGACAAATTATTCATGAAACTTGTAAATTGTAATGTACCTGGTTACTTAGTCTGTATATATTAATATTCTAGTATAATCACCAGACAATGATTGTAAGATGGGGTGGGGTTAATTCAGAGCCATTCTGTGTAACCAGTGGTGTCAGGCAGAGAGGGATATTACATTACAATTCATTTAAAAAACATGAAGTCACTCGGGCCTATCAAAGTAATCCAAATCATGAGCTACATTTTTTTATAATAATAAAATCTTGCAAGATGTCAAACTCAAGTCAGCTAATTAATATACAGCTATTGTTGCAACTATGACTTGAAAGACAATAAAAATTTACTGTTTAACTTTATTAACATATTTTATAAGTTAAGGTACATAAAATTGTTTAAAAAGTGTATTTTACAAATGTTTAACCATAATTTTGAGTGTCATTTATTGTGTTAAGGTCCCAAGTAAACCTTATTCTCATTATTTCTTACGCATTTTAGGTACCCGCTTTAAGTGGATTCACTTAAAGTGGTGATTTCTTGGTCCCCATTATCCTCAGATAATGAGGACCCCTGTACAACTATTTACTACCACCACAGTAGCCTATATAACTGAAGCAAAGAATATACACTATATACAATCTACAAACTATCTTTTTCACTCATGAAAGTTAGGGATGTGCCGGATACCACTATCCGGCTGGATAACAGCTATTATCCGGTATCCTGTATCCGGCTGGATAGCCAGATATTTATGATAGTCTTTTTTGTAATGGGAATACCATCTGGGCCTGCCCCTTTCCAATCTTAGCTTGCATAGCCTTTAGCTAGCAAAAGTTGAATATAGTTGTACAAAAATCTAAAATTAAAATAATTGATAAATAAGCATGTACCACTACTAGTATGTAACTATATTAACACTGCTAAAAAGGCAAAATGTTTGGTCCAGCTAAAAGTGTGACACATAGCTAAGATCCCAGCTTCCCTTACTTTTTAATTTTTATTTTTATTTTTAATTTTTATATATATTACAAATTACAATATGAAAAAATATGAATTAGCGAAACCTTTTATTAAGATTTGAGATATAAAAATAAAACATATAGCCTAATCAAATATACCAGTAAGGTAAGTGAAATTATTAAAATAGCAAAACCTTAAAAAGTAAAAACTCACATTAAACAATAAAAATTAATACTATGTTCAAGACACTAGATTCACAAGTTTAAATCAAATTTTCGTCCATTGTGATGGATAAAAAGAAGCATCTCCCCTCGCTTTGGTAGCAAAGTACTTCTTTTTTCTTCAAAAATATTTCCGTATTCGGAAAACATTCTTTCTGAGAAAACTGAAGATGCTGGTGTCACTAGCCATTTTAGAGCAATTTTCTTGAGAGATGGAAAGGATTCTTCATTTTTCCAAATTTCAAGTGGAGATAGTCGTCTGTCTGATATGGTTTTTTTTGCATATTGCTCAATTTCCTCTGCTATTTCTGCAAATGAAGCCATCTTGCGGCTTTTTTTAAACTTTTTCTCACCAGGTATCTTTTCTGAATTTTCTTGTGTTAGTTCCCTGAAACAAGCAGAGAGTGGATCATCATCAAACTTTGCCTTTTTTCTTCCTGTTGAGGAGGAAGAAGAATTAGAATCGTCGCTGCTGTGAGCCTGTTCTTCAAAATATTTATCTCTAATTTTCTATAGGTTGTTTATTTCATTTATTTCTTCAATTAACCATGTCTTAATATTTTTCTTTTGTTGATCTTTGAAAAACAAAAATTTAAATCGTGGATGAATGACAGTTGCTAGAGCATACTTCCGATTTGTTAAGACATTTAGACACTTTCTTTTTTCATTGCTTTCATTGGCAAAAAATCATGACTGCAATGACTTCAACAGTTCATCTTTTGTAGTTTGGACTCCTTGATCATCCTGGCCAATTTTTGAAAGAAACCTTTCAAGCGCGCACATGTTTGGGATAACTAGAGAGTAAACTATATTTTGTACTCATTTCTTGGGTGAGTTTAAAAAATGGCTGTAAAAGCTTTAAAAGATTTTCAATCAAGTGCCACTCATTAGATGAAATAACAAGTAATTCACTATGATCAGCAAGGTATATTTGAACTGATTTTTTCAACTTAACCATACGTTCTAGCATCAAATAAGATGAGTTCCAGTGCGTTAAAACATCTTGTACCAATAGAAGAGGAACATGACCTTGTTGTGTTTGGAGAGCTTTAAATTCAGAAGTAGCCAGTGGGGAGTGGTTAAAATGTGTCACTAAACGTCGACACTTTGCCAAAAGATCTTTTATAGATTGTTGAGCCATTAATGCATCATTCACCACTAGCTGTAGCAAATGAATTGAACAGTGAACAGAAGGTATTTCCGCAAGGTCACATCCCAAAGCTATATTAGAAGCTCCATCTCTGACCAATATATTACGCCTTGATCTGTCAATATTCCATGATTGCCACATAGATTGCAATTTGTCCGCTGTATTAATTCCTGTATGCGATCCTGAAAAATGAGCTGAATGCAATACTGCATTACAATGAGTGTAGTCATTCATGATCCGATGACCTGACAAGGAAATAAATGATTCATTTGAAGAAGAGCAGGTCCAAATATCGGAAGTGAAGCTAATGTATTTCCCTTCTTTCAATTTATTCATAACAATTTCTTTGAGTTCTTCATAGATTTTGGGTATGACTTTTTCTGAAAAATATGTTCGATTTGGTAGCAAATACCTTGGCTGTACGTGGGCCATCAGTCCTATAAAGCCATCTTGTTCAACTAAACTAAAAGGATGGTTGTCCAATGCCATCATTAATCCTATCTTTTTATGTAAAGCTTGAGCTTTTGAGTCATTTATATCCCATATTTTCTTAAAGGAAAAACTTTCTTCTAACGTGAGTTGCTTTTCCATGGCAACTAATTTTTTCTCCTTCGGAGCCATTGAGGTGGTCGCTATAGGTTGATTTTGATTTTCAGATGATTTGTTAAGTTGAGACACTTCTTTATATTCTTTTGAATGCAGCATCTTTGCATGATTGTGCAAAGGTTTTGTGCTATAGCACCTAGCACCCAATTTCTCTGATCCCCTTTTAATCTGTTTGGAACATAGGGAGCAAATAGCTATCGTTGGATTAGTCTCATGTATTGTAAATATTTTCCAAATAAAACTAGCCATTTTAGGGGGTAAATAATGTTAAAATATTGCTGTAAGCCTGTAACTAATACTAACTAGCTATATAGCTATATGATTTAGGCAATGAAACAATCCTGAAAAGGATAAAATATAGGTAATTAGTAAAGTTATTGAAAGATAGCTATAATTTACATCAAATAGTGATTAAAATTTGATAGTATAGTCAATTAGTCAAGTAATAGCTAAAATAATAATATATAAAAAATTATGAATTATTTGAATGATATTATCCGGTATCTGGCCGGATATTTTTTTTGATTATCCGGCTGGATAGTAAAAAATACTATCCGGCACACCCCTAATGAAAGTGTCTAAACTTTTCTTAAAATTAACTAATGAGCTATTATTTACCACATCATATGGCAAGTCATTCCAAAAATCTTCTACTATATGACTGAAGAAGTATTTTTGTAGATCAAGTCTACAAGCCTGTTTTCTAATTTTCTTATTATTGCCCATGAATTATCCCATCAGTATCTAGTGAGAAAAAGTTATGTACATCTAAATTGTCCAAACCTGAAAACATTTTGAACATCTGTATCATATCTCCCCTCATACAACGTCTCTCAAAACTAAACATACCTAATTCCTTTAATCAATCCCTGTATTCCAATCTTCTGAGGTTAGGAATAAGCTTGGTTGCCTTACATTGCACACCTTCAAGCATATCAATATCATGTCTAAGGTGAGGGGACCAAGCTTGAATGCAGTATTCTAAGTGAGGCCTAACATAAGAATTATATAATTTACAGATGACTTCCTTACTCTTGCAACTAACATTCCTCTTAATAATACCTAAAATTTTATTTCCTTTATTTCTACCCTCTAAACACTGCTTAGAAAATTTTAGATCACTACAAACTATAATGCCAAGATCCTTTTCCTTTCTAACATCCTTTCTAACTAACCTTGTTAGTGAAAAAGTATTCGAAGCTATGAGAACTAAGAAAATGCCAGCCGACAGTCGGCACACAGGAGGCCTGCGAATAACTCTGCATACAACCTCAACAGTCGACTTTCCCATTCTCGGCTCAACTGGGCGGTAATCCCTTATTCCCTTATTCTGTATCTAGTGAAATTGTTTGAGAACTACTGTTAAATGACTTTCATAGTATATGTGCCGATATTAATCATTTCAATTCATTACCAAACAATTCTGTATCCAGTTTAGAGAATCTAGATCAGGAATCTGGTATAGGCAATTGCATGGTCTCATCGATAGACGAGTTTAATGCCTTTGTATTACAAAAAGATATTTATAAAAATCTTTCAGTACTAAATCTAAACATTCGAAGCTTACCTAGGAACTATAACTACTTATTGGCCCTTTTGAAAACTTCTATGGTCAAATTTAGTGTTATAATTCTCACGGAAACTTGGTTAAATAGTAGTATTAAAAACCTATACAATATAGATAATTACATTGCTTATCATACTGTAAGAGATGGTCAGATTGGGGGGGGTATCTCTGTGTATGTGCATCAAACTTATGACTCTAACGAAGTATTTTCTCTATGTAATAGTGACAATGAAAACCTGATTGTGAATATAAAAGACAAAAGTAATGTATATTCTGTCCATGCAATATATAGACCACCTAATACTAATATCAATAGCTTTTTAATTCACTTAGATAACATGTTATGCAACTTTCATAAATCGAATGCCATAGTTGCGGGAGACTTCAACATCAATTTGCAATCTGAAACAATCTCTCATAAATTTTTAAACTTAATGAATTCTTTCTATCTTAGTCATTCTATTACCAAACCCACTCGAGTCTGCAGTTATGGCAATCGACTAACAGAATCTACGATTGATAATATATTTGTAAATAGCAATGCCCTTGTAAACTGGAATTATAACCACTAACATCAGTGATCATTTTCCTACTTAGGCTATTTTCAATAACATTGTTCAGGTTCAGATCTACAGATCTACAGAAGCTAAGGCTAACAAAGACCCTAAGATCCACTCTAAGGCTAGCCAGAGAGAAAGGAAAGAGTAGGGGGTTAAGAGAAGAGAAGAGAATAAGGGGTTAAGTAAGGAGCAACACCTATCATTCGTGGGTTAACATTCATTCAGAAAAAGAGGAAAAAAGTCTCACCATCATCATCCGCCGGCCACTGCCAACAAGTCAGAAAAATAGTTGGAGAAAATAGGAGAGGGGTGAAAGATGAAAAGAAGTAAAATAAGAACGCTTACAAACCATGCAAACACAGTCTTAACTCACTGTCATACCATGCAAACTACAAACATGCTTGGAAAGAGTTAGAGACATGCAAAGTAAGGAGAGGATAAAAAAAAAAAAAGTAGGTAAAGTTAAACAAAAAGTGGGTTAGCTTACGCTATGAGCTACATCTACGTTCGTGTTAGTCTAATATTTTTTTTTTTTTTTTAATAATTTTATTGCTGGCATCACACGCTGGCATGTCACAAGCTGGCATTCATCGTCAACAGACTCATCCTCGAGCACCACCACCAGAGCTCCTGTTGTTAACTTTCTTTTTTAATTTTAAACAACGTTAATATTTTTAAAATGTCTGTCAAGACGGTTCTTAACATATGTATTTTTAATTCCAGTGTATGTACAAGTAATTATATATAATTAAACATTATTTTGGCGCAATTTTTACATATGTAAAGGTCCCCCCCCCTTTCAAAAATCCTAGATCCACTACTGGACAATGACATCACAATTTGACGAATGTGGACAACAATGTGACGTCAAATGTAAACAAATAATGAGTTTGGAATGTTCTGGAAACACTGAATGCGAGTTCATGACTTAATTAATGCTATAATTCTTAATTTTATTCTTCTGATTGTTATTGTTAATTGTTAATAAATTACAAGTAGAACTTCAACTTTATTTCCTAAGAATTCTATACTGAGCTTCTGGATTGGGCCGAGGGTTAAATGTGTATCCATCCATCCATCCATCGTGTTCTGCCTATCAGGCAAGTCCAACTCATGTGTCCCGCCAAACTGTTCTATCCAGAGCTATCCTTTTCATCTCATGGTAGCTCCTGCCTGCCTTCAAATCATCCAGCATTGCTTTCCTTTTCCTTCCCCTTGGCCTTCTACCTTCATATCTACCCTCTATCACCTCCTTCAACAATCCTTCTCCTCTCAACACATGTCCGATCCATTTCTTCTGTCTTTCTCTTATCACCTTAATGAGTCTTCTTTCTTCCTTTACCTGTTGCAGTACTTCCTTATTACTCTGGTGTTCCCTCCAGCTTATCTTTAGCATTCTTCTCCAAATCCACATTTCAAAACTTTTCAGGAGTTTCTTTTCAGTTGTTTTCAGTGTCCATGTTTCTGCTCCATACAGTATCACCAGTGGTGTAGTGCTAAATAAAGAAGTGAGGGAACGCATTTTGAAAGTGTTACTCAGATGCGGGGGGGACAATGGCGAGCGCGGCGAGCCCATACAGCTGGGGGTCCGGGGGCACTGTAAGCCCCCCGAGAAATCTTTTGAAATCTGACCAATTTCAGGAATATTTTGAGGTCATATGCACTGGATATTAGGATATATTCCAAGGTTGAAGATGCAGTATTTCCAGTGTCATTAGATATACGACATCCAGTACGATCAATAAAAATAGCTAACAACTGGAATGATTAACTAAAAAAAAAGTTAACAACTGGTACGCCGTGGTGACTGTTTCACCAGATCTTTATAGGCTAGCATTGCCTCAGTCGAAGCTAAAAGAAATGAAGCAGTTAATGATTCTCATATTTCTTCTAGGGGTGGGAATTAAAATTTCATGACGTTAGAGATTTGTAAGTTCGGATTTATTTGAAATAGTGAGGGAACGCCGTTCCATCTACCAAAAAAAGTAAGGGAACACCGTTCCCACGCGTTCCCACAGCACTACACCACTGTATATATATATATATATATATATATATATATATATATATATATATCCTTTGCTTTGTCCGGAGTGATAAGGCGTGTCCCTCTGTGGCGAATGTGGGAATACACCTTTCTTCGGTGTAAGGGCTTTCTCTGCCCTCGTGGACCATTGGACCCGTTTGGGGACCCGGCTGATCTCCTGCTTCTTTTTCTTTTTCTCCTTTCACCGATTCTTTCTGGCTTCTCTCTCTTTTTGGCATTGTTTTTTGGACCTTGATTTTGGCCCCTTCCTTGGCCCTTCGGTGTGGGAGGTGGTTGCCCTGCACCCTTGTCACTTTTCAGCCAAACCCAAGCCCTGTCCCTGCGTGACATCTATTGGTGGTGGGACCAAGTGTGCCCATGATTCGCCTTTCCCTTGTTGGAGTCGGTGGTGGCTGGATGCGTGCAGGGGATGAAGTTCTCTTTTGTTCGCTATGGATACTTCTCCCCCTCGGCTTACAACTACTGCTTCTCATTCCCAGACTACTACTACTCTCAACACTCGGGTGGTGGGCAACCAGGCCCTCGAGTCCTCTACCACTGGAAGACCGCAACCTGATGGGGTTGACCCCCCTGTGGAAGCGGAACGCTTGCACTCTCCTTTTCCGTTGCTGACCCCAGTCCATCCGTTGACTATGCCCTTGGACCTACACACTCTGGAGCAGGGGTCTCGTCCCAGCCCACCTCAGCCACCTTCGGGCAAGTCAAGTTCCACCGAGGACTTGCCCCCACAACCCGGCTTCTTGCTCTCCCCATATGCCCCCTCACCTGCCATCAGCCCACCTCCCCACGGAGAGAGCCCTGTGACGGATGGGGGAGCCGGCATTCACGTCCGTCCGTCCTATCGACCATTGAATATCCAAGTCCACTTCGACTCTACAGCCTCCCTCTCCCTTCCAAGTATCCACAAATTCCTGGTGATTCTGCCTCCATCTGGGGCCCTCCCGACCAACTCAGAACGGACGTTCCAGGCGATCCGAACCCACAGCAACTTCAGCCGCTATGACATACGCTCAGAGAGGGATAGCTCCCTCCTCGTAAAATCACGCTCAGTCGCAGAGACAAAAGCCCTACTCTCCGTCACTGAGGTCCTTGGATGCTCGGTGTCCGTTTCCCCACACCCTCGCCTGAACCAGAGTCAGGGCACTACGCCACCCGCCTATTGTCGATCGCAGTGAACGAGCTCCTGGAGGACCTCGCACCCCAAGGAGTCACTAAGATTTATCGCTTCACATCCCGACAGGGAGGCACCCCCTCCCCCACCCCACGTCTGCTCCTTACTTTCAACACCTTAATCCTCCCTGACCACATTGTATGGGGTATGGGAGACCGCGCGTCATGCGAGTTTTCTATCCGCCCATACATCCCGGACCCGACCCGTTGCTTTAAATGCAATAAGTTTGGACACGTTACCTCCGTTTGTCGACAGCCGCATCGATTGTGTGTTCACTTGGACAACTCGCTCACACTGACAGGTGCCCCAATACACCCAAATGCTCCAATTGTGAAGGCGCACACCCCTCTTCATCCGGCGAATGCCTTTTCTTCAAGTTCGAGAAGGAGGTCCGAGGCCTACAAGTAACGGACTTCCTTAGCCCCCGTGAGGCACGAGACAGGGTGTGGAGTCGGGAGGTGAGGCCGAGGGTGTCTTATGCCGCTGCTCTCGGCTCTATCATCTCGGCACGCCGCCCCGGCCTGCCGCCGAACCCCCCCTCCCCCCCAGCCACTGCTCCCGGTCCCCCCCAAAGAAAATCCTCGTAGGACCCGACGATCTCCTGTCCCCCAACCATCCCTCCCCTTCCCGCACCTCACCTGCCACGAACCCCCCAGGAGTCTGGGACCAGAACACCCAGGACCCTCACCTCACACCACCCACTACGTCTATATCCATCTCTCCCCACCGCAGAAGTCCCACTACTGAACCCCCACAGACTCTGACAATAGTAGCTGAAATCCATGACCCACCCCATATGACGAGACCCAATCTGAACAATATCCTCTCCCCCGAGGATCCAGTGGATGCGGCCTCGCAGCTGCACGGTGTGACCGAGGGGAGCTCGGCTGCGCCCACGAGTCTCTTGGATCTGCCCTTGCTTCCTGGTGCCATCTTCTCCACCCCTCCATGAGACCACTTTGGTTCACCCCCTTCCACCCCCATAGTACCTACCCCCCCAACATCCCCGGCCCCCTCCTTGTCAGCCACCCTGAGTACATCCTCCCTCCCACCCGCCTGGTCCTTCTGGTACCCCCTGTCGCCACCTAGGGTCAGCCATGAGACCCCGGACAGGCGGGGTGGCGCCACTTTCGGGGTTAACGTGCCCCCTCCTGGCCCGACCACACTAGCCCGTCAAAACACTTCTGACCCTCTCAGCCCACAACGTTCCTCTGTCTGCCGTGATCCACGCCTCCGGTCTCGCTCGGCCGACTCGATCCCGCAACCTCCGCGGGGTTCGACAGGCCGACCGATTCCTTCCCTGGTGAACGGTAGATAGCCAGCCATGCTCCCGACCCGTCCTTCAATTTTGCGAACTCCAGATCTCCCTTCACACTCCAACCTCCTAGCGCCTATGTGCGCACCCTCTCTGCCAGCTCTTTCGTCATTTATTCAAATTCCCAAAGCGCACTTCTCTCCCTAGAAAGATTTAACTCTCCTCACCCGCTCGTCTGTAACATCCAGCAAACCTTCCACTTTTTAACGACCCTCGAACACAAGACAATCGCCTTCTGCTGGGTCCCGGCTCATGTCGGCATCCAGGGTAACGAGGAGGTGGACCTCACGGCAAAGACGGCCTGCTCACTGCCAGCCTCCTCCCGACCCCTCCCCTTCTCCGACTTCTTCCCGACTTTCTGCTCCATATGGTAGCGGGAATGGGACCAGGCCACACAAAATAAACTCCACATGATCAAGCCACAAATAGGATACTGGGCCCCCTCATTCCACCGGTCCCGCCATAAAGAAGTAATCCTAGCCCGTCTCCGCCTAGGCCACACTCGCATCACCCATGGACACCTTATGGCGAAATCGCCAGCCCCGCTTTGCCCTACCTGCCATACCGTGACCGGACAGCTCATACCAGGACAACACATACCCGGACAACTTATACCAGACAACTCAGACCTGGACAACTCATACCTAGGACAACTCATACCTAGGACAACTCATACCTAGGACAACTCATACCTAGGACAACTCATACTCTCTTCAACAATTACCACCTCAATGTTGATCTTTTCATCTATATCCACCCGAAAGTTTAAACTCTGCAAATTAACCAAAATAAGATAAGAATACAATAACAACAAATTTTATTTATGCAAACATATAATAAATAGAGAACCATTATTTACATAGGATAAAATTTGAATGCCCGTTAGGTCAACTGTACGCCCTTGACGATTGGTTAGGTTTAGTCGTGATATTTTCGTTAGTTTTAACGAAAATATCACGAACTAAACCTAACCAATCGCCAAGGGCGCACAGTTGACCTAACTGGGCATTCAATGAAAACCAACCGGGTATTCAGTTGACCTAACCGGGCATTCAATGAACCTAACTGGGCATATATATATATATATATATATCGTAAAGAACGACGCTTGTATAGGAGATATTCCGCGCAAGACGAGAAAGAGAAAACAACAAATGAAAAAATGAAGTACCACCTGGGAATCGAACCCGGGATCTTCCGATTGCCGGTCAGACGCGATACCACTACACCATGGTCTTCACTCTTCCAAATGCCGTAATTCCTCTACATACTCGCAGAAACCAATGCCCCAAGGGGGCACCTCCCGCATGCCGTAACATTATATACATTCAACTGCAAAGAACACGCAGTATAAATAACGTAAAGAACGACGCTTGTATAGGAGATATTCCGCGCAAGACGAGAAAGAGAAAACAACAAATGAAAAAATGAAGTACCACCTGGGAATCGAACCCGGGATCTTCCGATTGCCGGTCAGACGCGATACCAATACACCATGGTCTTCACTCTTCCAAATGCCGTAATTCCTCTACATACTCGCAGAAACCAATGCCCCAAGGGGGCACCTCCCGCATGCCGTAACATTATATACATTCAACTGCAAAGAACACGCAGTATAAATAACGTAAAGAACGACGCTTGTATAGGAGATATTCCGCGCAAGACGAGAAAGAGAAAACAACAAATGAAAAAATGAAGTACCACCTGGGAATCGAACCCGGGATCTTCCGATTGCCGGTCAGACGCGATACCACTACACCATGGTCTTCACTCTTCCAAATGCCGTAATTCCTCTACATACTCGCCCCTTGGGGCATTGGTTTCTGCGAGTATGTAGAGGAATTACGGCATTTGGAAGAGTGAAGACCATGGTGTAGTGGTATCGCGTCTGACCGGCAATCGGAAGATCCCGGGTTCGATTCCCAGGTGGTACTTCATTTTTTCATTTGTTGTTTTCTCTTTCTCGTCTTGCGCGGAATATCTCCTATACAAGCGTCGTTCTTTACGTTATTTATACTGCGTGTTCTTTGCAGTTGAATGTATATATATATATATATATATATAATATATATATATATATATATATATATATATATATATATATATATAACCCCGCAAGGGGGTTCTAAGCTCGTGCTCTTTGTGCTCGTTTGTACGTGCTTGTTCCTGGAGGTTTCACGTGCGCCCTCCCGGCCTTAGCACCCAAGGATGATGGGGCTCGACCCTGCAGTCCTTGTCATCCTTGGTCTTTTTCCACTTCGACTGTCCCCTCCACCCTTTCTTTTTCCTCTGTCTTTCCTCTCACTTTTTCTTTGTTTTTCCGCTGAGATATGCCCTTTAAATAGAGGCGAATCGGTTCTTCCTGAACTAAAAAAAAAAATGTTTAAATTTAATTTTTAATTTTACAAAATGTTTTCATTAATTTTAAAAATAAATGTTTTCATTTCAAAATGTTTTCATTAATAACTTGCATGAATTCTAAATGTTTAAATTTAATTTTTAATTTTACAAAATAAATGTTTTCATTAATTTTTCATTTTTTTTTATGGTCCTATGTATGAGTTGTCCTAGGTATGAGTTGTCCGGGTATGAGTTGTCTGGGTATAAGTTGTCCTGGTATGAGCTGTCCTGGTATGAACTGTCCTAGAACCCTGCCATACCCCTATCACTGTCACTGTCTCATTGTGGAATGCCCAAAGTTGTCCGCTCTTCGTCGCAGGTGTTTCCCTCTCTCGGCCGAAAATTCCATACCCGACCGTCTACGATCCGTACTCGCCGAAGGCCCCTACTTTTTAACGGGTGGTTTTCTTCTTCCTTACTCACTCCCATCTCCACAGTTACTAACCTTGCCACTGACATGGGATGGACAAAAAAATCAGTCAATTCTTGGTTGCTGTTTAACTTCTTGACATTGTAAACCAAAAATTCTATTGAATAAATACTTTGACTGAATATTGCTTTTTAGACTTTTGGGGGTTGACTAATGATCTGAAACAAATGAAACAAAAGGGTATATTACATGCTTTTAGTGTTGTTTGTAAAGTAACTTGTATGTTCAGTCATTTAGCTTTGGGAGTGGGGCTTTCTGGCTTAGGGGGGTTCAGGGGGGGGGTTCAAATGAACCCCCCCAAACCAATAGCTGACTGGCCATCTGGAGCACTGGGAGAATTCCTGGTGGGCCAGTTGATCTGTGGGCCAGTGAGGGTAACAGTTGAGAACTTGCAGTGTGAGCTGAAGAGTCTGGCTACACAGTGGCAGAGGCTGAAAACATCAGCACTGGTAAATACACCATCAGAATAGTCACTGAGACACCTGAGGCTGATAGAAAGGAAGATGAAGTGGAGATGAGGAATAAAAGGTGTTCCTTTTGTGAAGACTGTGCAGTATGTTGTTACCAGATAATCTGGAGGTACAACATGTTGACAGATGCTTACCACATCATAGGCCTTGGGTACAAGTTCCTGTTTGCCCTGTCAATCACCCATGTGGCCTGTGAGAGAAGTTTCTTCACCCTGAAGTACATCAAAAGTCGACTCAGGCGCACTCTCCCAGGAGCACCAAGAGGCGTTTATGCCAATGGCAACTGAGGAGGACATCTTAATGGCCCTGGGTACAGATGTGATGATTCTATCTCTGGCAGTGACACATGATCTAATGCAGAGGTATCATGCCCATAGACATTGGGTGGGTATGTGTCCCCAAATTTACTGGAATAAATGTAAATTTATGAAATAATACAGTATTTAGTAAAGATAAGAGAATTCACATAAATTAACCCTATATATACTGTTGACTTTTCTTATCTTTAAAATATAGTTAAAGCACTGAATTACTGATTTCTTAAAACTGACTAAAAGTTATTTCTCTGACAGTGCTCCCCCAAAATGTTTGTTGCATGATGCTCCTGATCTAATGACAGCCATAAAATAATTAAAAAATAAAAGTTGTATGTTAGACACAATTCCAAACAGAATTTACAGAGAATATACAAACTTAATTGTGACTTTGAAAAAACTATATCGGGCTATGGGTTGATTGCCTGATACTCTCATCCATTGGAAATTTCCAGCAGATTTCAGTGGAGAGTTAATGACAAAAGCCCTATGTTTTTTCATTAGAGAGTTATGTATATGTAGGTCTTCAAAGGACCCCTGTTTATTTGCCTTTGGTATTTGCACTGCCTAATGGTAAAGAAAGGAATTGCCTTACCTTATTATTTCATTGGGCCTCGCTTCTGTTTCAATGTAGGGCCGTGGTACGATAGAGCTACACAATGAGTTGACTCGATGTAACAAATATAGGCAGTCACTATTTAAACACCTGAAGGAACAGGCCTATCAGTTAAGTTTTATATCAAGAGGATCTCACTCAAAACTTATAGGAAGACAAAGCACATCTTCCTTGCTTAAAGCATCGCTGTCACATAAGAAGCTCCGAGCGAGCTGATATAATATAATCTTCATATTTTTATTATTTGCTGATTTCGCAAAGTTCATTGACTCGTCTCTCGATGTTATTTTCATGAGTTGGCAGTGGAAAAGTTTGAACATAAAATAATAAATTTGTTTTCTTGTTGTTATGCAGGCCCGATGCCTACATATGGGTTCTATGTATGTATGGCAATTATTTCCATTCCCAATAGGCTATGTCACCAATCTCGAGGCAATTTTGTATAGATATTTAATTCAATTAATTAATAATTTATATTTAATTAAGAAATAAAGGTACTACATACGATACCATGTTGTAAGCGTGTATTTTTCCATAGTGACCATGCTTTCAAAGCTCATAAACCTATCCATTCAAAATGGTGTCTTCCCAAATAGCCTCTAAAAGGCTAGAGTATGCCCCTATCTATAAATTGGGTGATAAAACTTCCCCTCAAACTACAGACTGATTTCCATCCTCCCAACTGTTTGTAAGCTATATTTGAGAGTAATATATAATCAGATAATAAAATTTATATTTAAATACAAAATCATACACAAACAACAGTTGTTTCGTTTTATAAGTAAATGTGTGATAAATGATACTGCATTGGAAAAGGGAAGTTTGCTGGATGTGTTGGGAACCAAAACCTCTGAATAGGCATTTTGAATTTTTGGGTTGATATTTAGGTTTATAGTGTAGGAATGTTAGTACTTTTTAGGTAAATTGTGGACTATCTAACTTAGCTTGGGAGTCAAAACCTTTGAATAGTTTGTTATACTCATCTTTAGGGAAGCTACAGTCATCCCTCATTTTGTGTTGGCTAAGTTTGTTTCTTTTGTTTTGCTTTTAAGTTATCGGTAATTTAGGGAACAGTTTTGGTTTGTGTTGTCTAACATCTTGAATTTGCACCATTTTATCTTGCCCCAACTGCCCAAATTTCCTTCATGTGGCCAAAGCTTCCAGAATGTTCCCATGCTCCTTGGTCATGACTCTGCATTTCTTATTTGCTGAGTATAAAAAGAGTGTCTGGGAAAGAATTCACTCAGTATTCACCCACCTCTTGTCCAGTAAAGGTCTCGCTCATCACTCTTCAGTTCACTGCATTCTTTGTTAGTCTTTGAATATGTGATTTTGTTTATTTTTTATGTTTTGTAATAAAATGGTTCACATATACTATTGATTTTCTACATCTAAGAATGCATCCTTAATTATTGCATTGTTTTCTATGGTGTGAATGAACTCTGAAGCTATGTTCTTCATTATACTTTTTCCTACTTTCTTATAAATCTTCTTTCGCCACACTTTCTGTGAGCAGTAGCTGATGGAGGGAGAGAGCCTTGTCTATTCTATACATTACTATTCCTGTGTGAAAGCTTTGCATGTCGAAAAGTGTCAGTTTGGTATAAGTTTTGAGTATTCCTTTTTTTTATTGCTAATTCTAACTTTTCTACGTCATTCTTGGGTTAGCCCAGAGTGTATCTTGGGTCTTTCTTGGCCTATAACTATGTAACTTTGCTTGCAGCTGTTTTTCCAAGATTCTCCAGATTTCTAACATTACCCATACTAACAGACAACCACCACCATGACAACTATCTGTAGCTGAGAAAGCAGTTGCTAGTTTTTCATTAAATTTACTATGAATATAGTGAAGTTGGTACTCTGTAGCAGAGAGACTCCAGTTGTCTGTTTATTAGTATTAAATATTTTTTAAAAGTCATTAGAATAAAATTTTAAAAATAATTTATTTTATAAAAAAAGTCATTTGATTAAATTGGGTGATTTGATAACTGAATTAATCATCAGGAACCCCTGTTGAAATCATTTCAGGCCCTTGAATTGTGAGGAAGAGGCTTGAACATTTAATAGGCAAATGTTAAAGGCCTATGAAGGTTACCAGTTGCTGCGATAAACCTGACAAATCTTTACTGACAGAAGTCTTCCATCTTCTCTTCATGTGGCAACAGCAAATAAAGAAATGTACAGTGAAGATTTTAACTTAAGGTTATTCATGAATAAATGGCATATACAAATCAATTTGTTTACCCATAATATTCCTTCAATACTACATATAAATAATTGTGACAAAAGATTGTGGTAAATTTAATAGCATAACATTTAGAAATGCATGAAGACTATGAGACAGATATGCGAAAGAAGAATGGAAGTGAACAGGAAAGTTTTGCTCTAAGAACAGCTTCTAGATGGCATGTTACAGTACATTATGACTAATATCCCTGATACCCATGCATTGCCCAGTTTTATTTTTCTAACATATTTTACTGTAGGGTTTTGTCTGATTCTCACTTCTTGAGTCATTTTATTTTTAAATTTCCATAATTTTTTTCTCTTTCCAGCAGGGTTGGCAAAAATCTGAAAGCCCATGGGTTTTTAGGTTTTCGTTTGTTTTTAAGGTCACTTGCTCTTTTAGATTGAAGGACAATAGTATTTTTCCAGGACATATGTTTAGCACTTGTTTATTAACAGTATGACAGGGTAGAAGTGGTGAATGTATGTTGAAATGAAGGAAACAAAGGGTCAGAATTTGCCTGCAGGATTTGCAACATTCATTAAAAATTTGGAAAGCTCTGCTGCTAGTTCTGGTTTTCTTGAAAGATTCTTTAGTACGGTACATTTGGTATAGTGTGGAGCAAGCTAAGAAATAGGCTTGGAGGAGAGAAGGCAGAGATGCTTGTTAGAATTCATAAGCATTTAAGATCAAGTAATATTGTACTTGTGAATAATATATATATATACACTAGGGTGCATTAAACGCCCCATGATTTTCAAAAGGTTGTTGGATTTTAATGTCTATTCCCTCAAATGTTACACTTGTTGGTAGAAGTATGTATGCAAAAAATAAATCAAATCGGAGGTGGTCCTGGGTGGCCACTGGCCACTTTTATATATTTAGTAGTGATGCACCAAATATTCGGCAAATATTCGGTATTACTTATAATACTAATATACAAATATTCGGTATTACTATACTTACATTGATTGAAAGTTGAAAATGTATAAAACACAACGCCAATGTCACTACTCCAACTTTGCTCGTTTCCGCAAATTTGGCCTCGCTTTGCGGTCACATTCAACCACTTGAAGAAGATTTGGAAGTGGTCTTCTCCTCTTGCAGCTGAGACAAAATCAGTTGTGAGCTTACTGCTCTCTCCGCAGGGTCATTCACAACATTTAACCCATCCACAATGGACTTGGCTGCCTTGAAGTGGTCATTGTTCTGCCAATTGTCAACATCCTCTGTTAGGAAGGTCATATCCAGGTGAAGAAGGTTCACTGTAAACCACGAGTCCTCGTTCACAAGATCAGCCAGGGTTGTCGCTTCTGTAATTTTTGGAAATGACGGTTTGCCATATCCAGAACCGTAGCGGTGTTTTGGAGTGCTTGGCATTTCATCTGGTTGTATGGCCAGTAACACATCTGCAAGGGCACGACGCTCCTTTTGAGGTACTGCATTGCTGAACAGTGCCAAAACAACCAGTTCTGGGGTTAAATACCACAAATGTCTATCAAAGGCTTTCACAGCGCTGACTGAAATGATTGAGTTGACAGCTTTATAGTTGAGCAGAGTCTTGTATAAGCACAAATCAAACCATGGGGCATTTGAAGCAGACTGACATATGAGCCACCAATCACAATAAATATAAACAACAAAAACAACAAACTCCTTCAGTTTTTCCTGTTGATGTTGTGTTGTTACAGTTCCTCGAGGTAGTACAGAAATTTGCTCTTCAAGTAGGCATATTTTGATGGAATAAAGAATCTTTGACATCCACCTTGCTTTATGCATGGCCCCAGGTCTGTGGAGTGTTCCTTGTTTTGTGACATCATCATCGAGGACTACCTGGCAGAGTTGTGCCATTTCCTTGTAGTCTTCCCTACAGTATGAAGCGCTTGTGCGGATTGTGCTTAAAACCTTGTTTTTGCAGGATAAAAGCAGTTGTTGTGCATCGTCATTGTACATTGAAATGTCAATTTTGGTTAAACTTTCATCCTTTGCATGCGATATGCGTTCCCAATTCTTCTGGAATCTTTGGAACAAAGATGCTTCTGGAGACTTTGATGTCTCAATTTTGAGAGCGTCAAACACATGATCCAGGATTACCTCTCCAACATGATGGCGACCAGAGCTGGGCATTTGCGGCATATTTTGCGGTACTGCGGTACTACCAAACTACCAAACCGGCACCAAACCGGTACGCGGAAATTTGAATGCGGTAGCGGTACTGCGGTACTTTCAGCGATCCTTTGCGGTACTGCGTTATGCGGTTCCGGTTTGCGGTTTGTGGTAGTACCGCAGTACCGCAAAATATGCCGCAAATGCCCAGCTCTGATGGCGACATGCACACCACAGAAGAGCACGGTCCAGTTTTGATTGAATGGTAACACAGGCAGCTGTAACGTGTCCAGTGCTTGATGCTGTTGTGTCAAAACATAAGTTGACAACTGACTGTTTGCACTTCCATGAATGTAGAAACGTGTAAGTGTGCTCGGCAATGATGTCACCTGATGACATATCACTTCCACGAGGATATCTAGCCACTCCCAGTAGCTTTACATCAGTGGCATTCCCAACCAACACTGGCAATCTTTCTTCCTTGCCATTCTTGTTTGTGAGCGTATGCATCTGCTTGCCATCCCAGTGAAGTGTTGCAGCTGTTGGGGCGATCCAATTTTCTCGAATATCTTTGGCGATAGCACTTGTTATTGATCGTCGAGCCTTATCAGCAGTTGAATACGAATTGGCCACACGACGTGGATCACCTCCTGCCTCTTGAATTACAGCTTCGGTGAGCACAGCCTGTTGAACAGGAGTTATGTTTAGTCGAGTAGCAACAGACACGACTGAAGGCCTTTTCAGAATATCATGAGGAATAAAGGCAGACGTACCTGCATATGTTGATCTGTGGTGACTACGCTTCCTTTGAAGCTCTGGAATCGCCTCTTCTTCAGTTTCTTCCAAGCTATCTGCAGAGGCACTATCATCAGAGCATACAGAACTTTTCATCTCTTGTACACTGGATGATTCATGACATTCTCGTCTTGAAGCTTCCGCTAAGATGCGTTTTTTTTCTACGATCTTTATCAGCTTTCTTCTTGTCAACACTACCAAATGAGGCTACTCTGTCAGATTTCATTGACTCTAAAGATGCTCTATCTTCCTCATTCTTAATGTTTGTCATTGCATCTTTTGTCCATACACCAAAGGTCTTATAAAGACGTTCATTCATGGATTGCAACTTAGCCAAAGTGTTTGGAGATTCTCTGCGAGAAACAGGTATTTGACGCAATTTGTTATTATCATTAAGAAGGTCAAGTATTAGTTTGCAGCATTGATGGTCTGAAAGCATAGGAATATTTGCTTTAGTGTAGAATGTTTTCAGCTGGATAAGGACTATGCTGGCAGATTTCCATTTGAGTGGCTGTGTTTGTTTGCCTTCACATATTTCTTTCTGGATGTGCCACATCACACATCGAAGAACCTGCCGGCAAGTTGGGAGGCGGACTCCTGTCAATGTACCATCTCCTTCTGTAAGAGCATTGCCAAGACCAAAAATGGCACTTGCTAATCTGGTCTTCTTAGCTTCCATTGTTACAGCTTCCATTGTTTCTGAAAGACAATAAAGGATATTATTAGACTATAAGTGAAGTTTCGTTTATGGTACATGTTTTATGTAAATCACCCCTTTAGGGTGCATCAAACGCCCTTAGGTTCTTGGATTTTAATGTCTATTCTCTCAAATGTTATGTAAATCACCCCTTAGCAACTCTATATTAAAAGAAACAATGTAAGTAGTCAACTGGTTGGTAAATAAAAAAAATAGATATTTTTACATAGCGCGGCCCCCGAAAATTGCCACGAAAATATAAAAGTGACCGGTGGCCACCCAGGACCACCTCCGATTTAATTAATTTTTGGCATACACACTTCTAGCAACAAGTGTAACATTTGAGAGAATAGACATTAAAATCCAAGAACCTAAGGGCGTTTGATGCACCCTAATATACACCATACACCTTTATATAGCATTCATTAGTTTTACTGTACTCTATTTGTGTCTGTAGTCTGGACACCATTTAAAAGGCCAATAAACTTTTTTCATAATCTTTATTTACACATTGCACAATTTAAGAATTGTTTTATAAGTCAGCTTACTTGAAATAATCAACATGCCAAAGCATTCTAATTAGCCACAATTGAACAATGTAGCAATTGGAAAAATTTCAATTATTTTAAAATAAACATAGACCAAAAACCCCCAAACCCACTGAAAATTCCTGTGAACTGAGGGTTGGGTTTTTTGGTGCCAACCCTGCTTTCCAGCCACTCAGCTTTCACAGCCTCTAGTTAAGAGTGTTAATTAAGTCCATCTAGTCAAGCATAGGCAGAATAATGTAGTTAATGCAAGTGCTCAAATCAGTTTAATAGGACATCTTGCTAGAAATGTCTCTAGAGCTAGTGTTAAAACCGTGTCACATATTTAACCCTGATATCCCTGTTGAATTCTAGAAAAAGTGAGATCATAGTTCATTACTGAAGCCAGAAAGTATGTTTTTGAAGTTTAGCACTAAGGATCCAGAACTTAGTGCTCCTTTGAGCCAGACAATCCAGTACTGTCCATGCGAGTCCAAATTACTTGAGGCATTGCCAGCATGTACCTTTTCTTACAGCTTTGGCTTATAAACCTTTAATTAAGCTATTGCATGTGAATTTATTACGTGCCTATACATGTTGTCTTGTCCAAATAAATTTAGAAGTAAACAAGTGAGAAGAATTCCAGTGAATACAGTATAGTCAGAATGTAGGAAGTTAAGACTCTCCAAAGTTTAAGGTAAAGTTATTTAGATTTCTAGTGTTTTGTACATAAATCATCTTTATACTCATTATAACTAACCTTATTAGCTCCATCATCATTTAATTAACACTGGGCTACTACTTACGCATTGCACATGAAAACTCTATCCTACCCTTGGGTCACTTCTTAATGAAATTCATCAAGTTGATCTTGACAAGAGTAAATGCAAAATTTCGAGAGTATTGTCATCTTGATGCATGTAGTGTATTAGCTATGATGAGGCACAGATCAACTTGACATGTTCCATGTAAGAAGTAACCCAAGGGTAGGTTAACCTTTGGTTAGCTTCTGCCCAAATTGTTCATTCTGATGAAGGTCAAGCTTTTCACTCCACCTTAAACCTACAGTTTAATGTGGAATCCGAACCACGCCTGACCAGCAGCCCAGCGTCATAACCACTAGGCCACCCAGGGTACCCATTTATCTACCAACCACTTTCTTTATTGTGTGGAAGGATGAGCAGTTGGGTTTTGCTACATGCTGGCTGCTGTCACTGGGTCAGCAACGCTAACCACTACACCACCGAGGGTAGGATTGAGTTGACCCAAAATGCGTAAGAAGTAGTACAGCGTGTTAAAGATTAAAGTTTCTTATTGTGTAGAACCTCCAGAATAAATTGTAAAGAATTACTGTTAAGGTTTTTCTTTCAGTCTAGAAATGGGAGGTTTGAAGTTGTTCTATTAAGTCAAGTTATAAATAAAACTTAATTTTCTAGTTTGCTTTCTATAAATCATTAAATATCAGTCATGGTACATGATGGGAAGATCAGTGTTAGCCTGAAGAAATATATTTAGTAATACTCAAAAGTATCTTCTGAAATGGTTAGGACTAAAAAAATATGGGGCATAGGTAAACTGGTCATTAGAACCCAGTGTCAGTTGAAGCTTAACATCCTCAGGCAAAAGTCAAGTTTTAAAGTCATCTTCAAGAGTTTATTTCTAGTGAAGCTGATGAGTTGTTTTCTATAAATGTTTCCACATTTGTTCATCACAGGGAATAAGACTAGATAAAAAGTCATACACTGGAATAAGGTTTACTAAATTTGGTAATAATTTGAAGGGAAAATTCTTGAATTAATTTTCAGTATAGCATAGGTCTTGCCTGTACTGTGCTTTTTATTCCTATTCATTCTCATTTATCCTGAATTCCTTTCTCTTCCTTTTTCTGCCTGAACACCTCTTCCTTTACCCACTCCTTAACATCCCAGCATATACTGTTTGCTTTCCATTGCTTGAATGTACTGTGGTGGTCCTGCTCTTCTTGCATGACATTTTTGGAAATGGTCCTTGCTCACTTGATGTCTAGTGCACTGCTTGGGAGAAGATTTTTGACCAGTTTCATCTCCTGCCTTCCATTCTATTTAATCTGCATGTACTTTGTGGCTGGCCAGTAGAATTGGATTCCTACCATAGGAAGAACTGTTTCCAGAGTTAAATCCAGGTGGGTACTCCAGTTTTCCCACAACATTGCCCATGGACTGGAGAATCTATTCCCACATAGTTGTTGAAAATGTGAGTTGTGTCATGTGGTGAAGGTCACTGAGTGCAGAAAAATAACTCTTTTTGCTTATGAGAATATATTGGTTTTCTTTGTAGTTCCAAAAATATGGGGATTATGATTTATACTGTTCAACTTTATTTCTCAGGCACCCAAAAATGGTCAAACCTTCCTTGACTCCTAGATCAAAATTCATTTGACCCACTGATTGGGTCAGATACTCTTTCCAGAAAAGAGTCATATGCATTCATTGTGTCAGTTTTCTCTTAAAAAGAAAAAATATAATACCAGTAATAGTCATTCCAGCTTGAAGTAATTTTACTGTAATTTTGTTGTCATACAACAGTTTTAAAAGATATTTTTTGTGTACCTACCTCCTTTTGTGTTTTTGGATCAAAGAATTTGGATCCCTTTCTATATTTAAATGAACTGTACCCATTTAGGGTCAAATATGCAATATTTTTACAACTGCCCCAAATTAAAAAAAAGATAAATCCTATTTTTTGTTCTTTAAAATTTTTGGCAACTGGATCCTCAAAGGTCATTTACTGTTATTGGTCAAAGAGTGAATTTATTTATTTACAGACCTTACTGGCATAAATAAAACTTTAATATTTTGAATCCTCAGTCTCTCATGATTTAAAAAATGTAATTTCAAAGTATACAAGTATTATTGCCAAAGCCAGGGGACTTCAAAATGATGAAGGTCATGGTCTGATCCTGCAGTGACTTTGAGTGTAACTTTTGAACCATCATTCAGATTGAATTGAGATTTAGAAAATAAGGCATATGGCCGCAAGCTACCCTGGGTGCCAAGTTTCATCAAAATTGGAGGGAGTAGGGTTTTCAGTATTAGAATTTTCTTTATATGGGTTACTTTTGTAGTGAAAGATCAAATGAGTTTAAGATCAAGTATATTATTGCTGAGGGCACTGTGAAATCATTTACCAGAAATGAGTCCATGCTCTGTCCTTTTGGGACAAATCCCATGATGGTTAGATGTCACTGGTGTAAATGTGGTTTCATTGTTTGCTGATTGTGTTATTTCACTTACATTTATATTCATGGTTATCATCATCATTTGATATATTCTTGTTTTTTAGTAAGCTTTCTATAATAAACTGGGTAATATATATTGAATATTTCCTCAGCATATAAACCATTCTTTACTCAATTTCTTTTTTAACCTCTTTCCTGATGAAGTTGAAAGAAATCTCTCAAACTGAGATCTTCTGACTCATACTTAGCATAAATTTTAATGTTGTGTGTGTGGTTTAAGGCGTCCAAAATATTTTGAAAATTGTAACTTCTGATCTTTCTATCCTAATTATTTTCTGTGCATGTGAATATTTAGTATTAAGCAGTAAACAGCTTTTGTTGAGAGTTTTCTCTGGTGACTCCCCCAACCTCTAAACATGGGCATCAGTCTCAATATCACTGACACTTAAAACTCCATGTACATGTATATAGTTTCATATTTCTGGTATCAATTTCCCCAGTAGACTCTTCATATATTTACAAGCATCATATGTTAAAAGTTTGGGTGTCAGATTTTACAGATTCTGCATACTGGTTTTGATTCCTATTGAAATAACTAAAATTGTTTGATTTTATGTTTGAAGCCTAAAATGATGATCTGAACTTCATTCATGAACAGTGATTTTTGTGAGTAGTTTGAAAGAATAAATTATAGACCTGTGTTGGTTAGATTTACTGGCTCAAGTACAAAAGAGCCTCTTTTTCTGTCCCAATGTTGTAAACCACATTTTTATTTTTATAATAGATTTGGTGCTGAGTTAGCATTGCACAGAACTGTCTTCATTCCTAAGTTATTTCTTCAGATACACTTCTTTGAAAGAAACTATTGAAAGCAAAATATGAACTTTTTAATTTTAAAATTTTGTTCTCTGTAAAAGGAATATTTTATGTCCTTAAAAATAATGAACTGTTAACTAAAGAGAGCCACTTTTGCTGAGGAAATTAATTTTTTTCCATCACTCATTTGATGTCTTGAAATTCAAAATGGAAAAAGGTGAAAGTGAGTGTAATTTGAAAGATTATGAGAAATCAAAGATGAAGCTGATATTAAAAAAGAAGCAATTTTCTGTGAAACAAATTACTTTGAGGAAGATTCAACTGGCCACAGAAACATTTGTGATAAATGGGAGGTAAAGAATAAATATGAAAAATTTACTTTCTTATTGTATAGTTTGTGTATTTTACTATTCATGGCACAATGAAAACAAATATAAAGACCTTTTTCATTCTTAATAACTAGAGATTACTGACTGAGATTAGTAATGTATTTATTAATACATTCATGTAAACATTAAGCTGATGAATTAATTTTTAAAGCTTTAATAGATTATAAGGCAATTTTATTAAACTAAGAAATGAATTGAAATACAGAATTAATTATTGACTGTGATGAAAAGAAAACCAATTTCAGAGTGATCAGATCAAAGATGAATGGATTGAAGACATTCCTGTTGAAGAAAATATAGACTTCACTGATTGTAAACTTGAGGTTAAGGTAAATATATATGTGTGTGTGTTTTATTCAGTGATGCAACATATTGTTTCTGGGGGAGGTCTTTTTTTATTATTATTATTTTTGCAAAAATTCATCTTTCTTTGGTTGTTGCTCAAAGGTAATTTTATTTTTTTAAATATAAATCTGCAAGTGATGAAATTATTAAATAATAAAAAAAAACCCTTTTGACTTGCCTTAGGATCATGTTGTTTGTTATTGTTGAATATGTCCAAGAAATAATGGTGCAAAAATAATTGGTCACTTTTCTTAATATTAATTATTAATTAATCAGTATTGTTATTTACATTTCCAAACTGTACAAGTTCAGAAAACTTTTTACAAGATGACCATCATTTGTCACTATAATGTGTGTTCAACACTCGAACTCCATTCGAGCATTATCAAGGTGCTCTTGCGGAATGGATCTATTGACCTCTGTTTCTATGAAGGAGTTTTGGAGTTTTTAAAGCTTTAATAGATTATAAGGCAATTTAATTAAACTAAGAAATGAATTGAAATACAGAATTAATTATTGACTGCGATGAAAAGAAAACCAATTTCAGAGTGATCAGATCAAAGATGAATGGATTGAAGACATTCCTGTTGAAGAAAATATGGACTTCACTGATTGTAAACTTGAGGTTAAGGTAAATATATGTGTGTGTGTGTTTTATTTAGTGATGCAACATATAGTTTTTGGGGGAGGTCTTTTATTATTATTATTATTTTTACAAAAATTCATCTTTCTTTGGTTGTTGCTCAAAGGTAATTTTATTTTTTTAAATATAAATCTGCAAGTGATGAAATTATTAAATAATATAAAAAAAAACCTTTTGACTTGCCTTAGGATCATGTTGTTTGTTATTGTTGAATATGTCCAAGAAATAATGGTGCAAAAATAATTGGTCACTTTTCTTAATATTAATTATTAATTAATCAGTATGGTTATTTACATTTCCAAACTGTACAAGTTCAGAAAACTTTTTACAAGATGACCATCATTTGTCACTATAATGTGTGTTCAACACTCGAACTCCATTCGAGCATTAGCAAGGTGCTCTTGCGGAATGGATCTATTGGCCTCTGTTTCTATGAAGGAGTTTTGGAGTTTTTAAAGCTTTAATAGATTATAAGGCAATTTTATTAAACTAAGAAATGAATTGAAATACAGAATTAATTATTGACTGTGATGAAAAGAAAACCAATTTCAGAGTGATCAGATCAAAGATGAATGGATTGAAGACATTCCTGTTGAAGAAAATATGACTTCACTGATTGTAAACTTGAGGTTAAGGTAAATATATGTGTGTGTGTGTGTGTTTTATTTAGTGATGCAACATATTGTTTCTGGGGGAGGTCTTTTATTATTATTATTATATTTGCAAAAATTCATCTTTCTTTGATTGTTGCTCAAAGGTAATTTTATTTTTTTAAATATAAATCTGCAAGTGATGAAATTATTAAATAATATAAAAAAAAACCTTTTGACTTGCCTTAGGATCATGTTTGTTATTGTTGAATATGTCCAAGAAATAATGGTGCAAAAATAATTGGTCACTTTTCTTAATATTAATTAATCAGTATGGTTATTTACTATTTCCAAACTGTACAAGTTCAGAAAACTTTTTATAAGATGGCCATCATTTGTCACTATAATGTGTGTTCAACACTTGAACTCCATTCGAGCATTAGCAAGGTGCTCTTGCGGAATGGATCTATTGACCTCTGTTTCTATGAAGGAGTTTTGGAGTTTCGCTTCATAAATTTTACTAATTTAATGTGAAAACTTTCAATATTCATATTTTTAAATTTCAAATTTGTTTAAAAGCTTTCCCTTAGCTCACTCCACAATATACAGTACAAGAATTTGTTATTCGTATACTCTAGCTAAAATGATGTTAGTTTTATTACTCAGTAAAATGATAAAATAATTTTTTTTTAGCTTCATAAATTGAATACTAATATTTAAAGTAATTAGTTTTACTTATGTTCAAGGTATTTTCTTCAATAATGTAAACAACAAAATTTTTTTTTTAAATTTCAAGGCCATGGTGGCCTATTTGAATAAAAATTGGTTGTACAATTTGGATTTATAAAATTATTAAAATACTTAGATAAAGTCATCATAATAAGGTCATTAATGTATAAATTTTAAAGTATAACTTCATACAGAATTATTGTTATTACAGAGTAAGAGAATGCAATAGTTCATAATATTTAGAGATTAGCTTGTTAGAAAAAATTTAAATTTATGGGTAACTTAACTTATTGAACTTTGCCATTTTTGTGAATATAAAATATTTTTATATAACTACACTTTGAAATGAATATAAATTATTATAAATACTGTTTTTTGTATGTTCAATTTTCTCTAAGTGTAGATTTTGTTTTGTAATGGAAATTTAAAAATTTCAAAGAATTGGCTCAGTTTCACAAATCTTTTTTCGATCTGCAAGAGCTAAGATTCAAAGAGATTGGCACAAATTTTTTAAAATTGTGCTAAATACCAAAAAATGACTTAATACTTTTTTGCATACATGATATGATATGCATAGGATATACAATATTTACACATACGATACTTTAGTATTTGCAACTGGCAGCAACATGCTTGGTAGCATGTCTCTTGTACTGGCTAGTTTATATAGAGTTGTCTTATGCTTCTCTAGATTATTACATTATTTTTATATATATAGTGATATTTTTTAAATTTGTTTTTTTACAAGTTTTTACTACTTATACTTGTTATACAGGGTGTCCCAAAAGTCCCTATCTATTTTGTTGAAATAGGCTGAATTTCAAGTGAATGTTTTAATGACATGATTGCACGCACCTTTCTAGACAAATATATGCATTAGATTTCTATTTTAATTATTTTTAAATTTTTAAATTTTTAATTAATTTTAGAACCTCAACTTCTTGAAGATGACATTCTCGACAATGTAGTCTTTCAGCAGGATGGGGTACCATGTCATTATGCCAGAATTGTTCAGACATACCTAAACGAGCGTTTTCCAAATCGTTGGATTTGACGTGGGGGAAATAGGCCATGGGCAGCGTGATCTCGGATTTGACCCCATTGGATTTCTTTGCTTGGGGTTTCATTAAATCAGAGGTCTATCGCAGAAATATTCGAGATTTACCAGATCTGCGAGATCGCATTAGGCAAGCAGTTGAGAAAATAACCCCTGAAATGCTCGGAAATATGTTCCGCAATGCAGCTGACTGCTTTGAGATTTGCAGAGATACAGATAGAGCACATGTGGAAACTACTAATAAAAGATTTTAATGGTGTAATACTTGTAATTTGTATAGCAATACATCTGTATTCAGGTCAGTGTGACATTTATTTCAAATTCAGCCTATTTCAACAAAATAGATAGAGACTTTTGGGACACCCTGTATATTATTTTGCATGCAATTATTATTATTATTATTATTATTATACATTTATTGTACAATGATTTAAAAACTTTTATTCGGTAAAAATTACTTTATACATGATTTTTTCAAACTTTAATCCCCCTAACCCCATTTATATTATTGGGAGATAGTTCTGATCTGCACAAGCTTTTTCAGGAATGGAACCTTCATGCAGGTCAGGGGATCACTGTATATTAGGGTGGTCCTTAGCTATACTATATAGGGGAAAATTTAAGTTAAGAAATTTAAATGTGCTACCCCCCTGCTGATTTCATTAGAAATATTGAAAAATGGTTGCAGACAAAATTTCACATGAACCAGAGAGTATTTACTGGTGCCACATTTGGGTGGTCCTTATTTTTGAACTTCAAAATTCAATGTGGCTACCCCTAGATATTGTAATTAGTCTCAAAAGAGTGCTGTAAGCAAAATTTTAGCTTAGTCAGCTTATATTATCTGCTATATTATCTCAGCTTCCCCCATAAGGACGAAAATTCAACAACCTTCAATGACCATCAGTAATTGAAAAGTGCAAGTATTTGCACTTCTAGTATTTGTTTGTCTCCTCCTGCACATTTGGGTTCAGAACATTGTATCTCTAATATTATCTCTTGGCTGCTGCTGTTTTTGTGTTAACAGTGTGTCCTTTCTTCCTGAGGTGAATCCCATTCCTGAGGTGAATGGGATGAAGTAGAAATGTTGAGTGACCAACCAAATAGAGTTTGGTGCAAATACTGCAGATGTGTATTTTCGAAAAAAATAGAATGAGTGAAACATCATTTAGATCGATGCAATAAAAAATGGGTACAGGCTCATGATGATGAAGCGGATGAGATTACAAATACAGCTACATCAGCAACTCTTTCTCCTACACATAGACACGGCTGTTTTGAGAGTAGACCCTCTTCAAGCAAATCATATGAAAGCCTGGTTCATGATGACACTACAGTTCACAGTAGTGAGACTTCATTCACTTCAACCGCTTCTGAATCTTCCATACCATTTTTTCATTCTACTCCAGCCAAGAAAACACAAGGTCAGATAATGCCATATGTGGTTAGAACAACTGTAGATCAAAAAGAACAACTAGATTTGCAAATGGCCAGATTTTTCTTTTCAGCAAATATTCCATTTGTAGTTGTAGAGAATAAAGAATTTATTAAATGGGTCCAAAATTTAAGACCAGGCTATTGTTCTCCAAGCAGAAAAAATTATCTGATGACTTGCTAATCAAAGTGAATAATGAAGTAGGTACTGGATTCAATGAAAAAAAGACTTAGTCAATTCTACTGTAACTTTAATTCAAGATGGTTGGAGCAATGTGTCAAATGATCCAATAATTGCCCATAGTGTTCATAATGGGTGCAAATCCTTTTTAATAACTTTTCAATTTTTCATAATCTTTATTTACACATTGCATAATTTAAGAATTGTTTTATAAGTCAGCTTACTTGAAATAATCAACATGCCAAATCATTCTAATTAGCTACAATTGAACACTGTAGCAATCAGAAAAATTTCAATTATTTTAAAATAAACATCTCGGAACAAAAGCCCCAAAACCCACTGAAGATTCCAGTGGGTTTTGGGTTGGGTTTTTGGGTGCCAACCCTGCTTTTTTGAGACTAGTAATATCCAGGGGTAGCTGCATTGAATTTTGAAGTTTCAAAAAATAAGGACCACCCTATATATATATATATATATATATATATATATAAAAGGTGTGTTCAAATATAAAAGGTGTGTTCAAAAAGTTCCTGGACTGATCCCACAAAAACTTCCTGGTAACACTTATGATCTAATTGATGTCCCCTTCAAAGTAGTCTCCTTGTGCAGCTGTACATCGCTCCCAATGGCATTTCCACTTTTGAAAGCATTTGTGGTCAGCTGTATTCCTGACTGCCTGACTGCCTTCAGTTTGTTTGTTGCATTTTGAATAATTTCTTCCACACTTTGAAATCTTCAATCTTTCAATGCAAATTTAAGTTTGGGGAAAAGAAAAAAGTTTACAGGGGACAGATCTGGAAAATATGGGGGCTGGGGAACAAATAGGACATTGTGCTTTACCAAGTACTGCTGTTTTTTTTATGCAGGAAAGGAGGGACAAGGGCAAATGCCCACAAAAGTGCCCCTCCCATAGAAGGAGAGAGCCAAAATCAAGGTCTGGGGTTTCTGAGATGCCTAGACACTCTGTGTTTGAAAGATTGATAATGCTGTGTGGGGGCACATTGTCATGGTGCAACATTCACGTTCCTGTGTTCCAATTTTCAGGCCATTTTCTCTTTACTCTGTTTTGCACATGCTTCAGTATTTCCAAATAAAACTGTTAAATATCTGTTTGACCTCTAGGGACAAATTCATAATGAACAAGTCTGCAGTAATAAAAAAAAAAAATGACCAGATTGCCTTCAAATTTGATTGGATTTGCTGTGCTTTTTTTCAGTTTCAGGGAGGTTGCACACTTCCATTGCGATGACTGCTATTTTGTTTCAATGTCATACCCATACACCCACATCTCGTCACCCATAACATTGTTTCTGAGAAAATTTTCATGAAGATTGGCATGTTGAAGGAGGTCTTGAGACAACATGATGTTGCTCTTTCTTCTCGGCAGTCAAGAGTCATGGCACAAATTTGGCTGACACACAACACATCCCAAATTCTCTGAGTATTGTGTGGCATGATCCTATCAGAATGTTCATTTTGTCTGCAACTTCCCTGACTGTCAGTCTATGATTCCCTCAAATCATTTCATGAACACGAGCAACAGTGTCATCAGTTCTTAAAGTGGAAGGTCATCCCATCCTGGCATTGTCTTCCATCAACATTCAGCCTTCCTTAAAGCACTTGTGCCACTCAAAAGTGTTTGTCCAACTTAGGGTGTCTGCCAAATGCTGTGTTCAGCATGGCATAGGTTTCAGAAGCAGTTTTGCCCATTTTAATGCAAATGCAAAATTGTTCTTCAACAGTAGCCACATTATTCAAATGCACAAAATGTGACAAAAACACAAAATGTGACAAAACACAAAATTACTTCACAAAACAGTAAATATTGAGAGAATGAAATATGATATCAACAAGCAGTAACTGTCTTTGAACATGCATGGCATGTGCAGTATAACCAGTTTGGAAACTTTTTGAACATACCTCATACATTAGGGTTCTTTGGAAAGTTTTAAGACTGAGCCTGCCAAATGACAAGTGCTGCATGAAGGAAGCTCCACCCATACCCAATGATAAACTAGACCTCTGTGCATGTTTTGAATCTGGCTCACTTGCATCAGTCTCACTACAGCAGTGTTTGAGTGCAGGTGTGTAAACTGTACCTGTCATTAGGGCGTGTCAATTTGGGAGGTGAAAATTAATTTTTGCCAATTCCTTCACTGAGGGGTTTTAAAAATATGTTTTTGGATGTGAAGAATTCAAATCTGCTATTATTTTTGTGATTGCTCAACACTTAGCTTGGTAAATCTACGTTTGATTAAAAAGCACATAAATTGCTCTCGGAAAACAACATTTATTAATTTTAGCTTCTCAAAATGTCAGGTAATGCTATAAAAATTTTAGTTTCTCTGCATAAAACATATCCTAGTAATCATAAAACATATCCTTGTAATCATAAAACAACATTAGAAAGTAATGACATCAGTAAAAAAAAATATTTAAACAACAAGTTTCATCAAGTCTTGCTTTGATTCGTTCTTGGACATCAGCCGCCGACTTGCTTCTTGGCCTCTGATATAGCCCTCACGTTTCTCATGTGTATACACCCTGCCTGCTGCCTCTGTGACTTGTTTCGCACACCTCTCTATTGACTGAGCATGACAGGGCCACTGTGGAACTTGCATAGGCTTGTCAAAGAACTTCTTTACTTCTGCTGTAGCCAGTTTACATGTCAAAGGAGGTTCAAATACCCCGTCAGACCAGTCTGTCAGCTCCAACACGGAAGAAGCACTGGGGTTGATGGAAGGTGTCTTCCTGGGACGTACAGAAAGATCTCCAAGTGTGTCATCATCTCCACCCCTCATGTCAACAATCTTTTGGACACCAGCTCTCCTCACTGTCATCTGAGCACAAGAGTGCCTGGATTATCATTTCGCTGAATGCATACCATACTGAGCGCTTGATGGTTGGCAAAACAGCATCCACTACAGCCTTCTTTTGCAGCCTAACTAGCCGCAGCTGAAACAAGATGTGGCGTGGGCCTTCCACCCAAGAGTGTTTTACTTTGATGTTGAACCAACAGGGGTAGTACACACCAACAATGTATTCCACTATCAGTCTTAAGTTGTTGAGGGTTTTGCCTTTAAGGCCATGTTTTGAAACCCATATGCGACAAAGCCTGTTTGCTGTTGTCAACCACCTTGAATGGCTCACTGGACCAATTTCAAGAAGGGCCAGATCTGTAGGAAGTTCTCCTGTCCTTATGGCCTGTGTGATCCTATACCCGTACGCTTGATCACTAGAGAGATCCTTTACGACATTGTCACTCAGTGAAGTAAGAGGCTCTCCAATTGAGAGTTTGGTGAATGAAGGATCAATTTCAAGTTCGGTTGCAGTGTCTAGCATCTTGCCAATGTTACCTGTCCACTTGTTGTTAGACAAGGTCTTCCCATCCAGTGCTGTGATCAAGTGTCGCAGGGGTAACTCGTTAGTGTGGAGGGCACAAACCAACCAGATCAGCTTACGGCAAAGCTTGACCTCTACCCAATGCATGGAACCACCCTCCCAGCCAGTGTTAACATTTGTAGAATCACCTCCAATGGCCTGCAGACTTTTATCAATGCCCTTCTTCTTCATGAAATCTACAAGATTATCAGCAATAACTTCAGCAGGGTTTTTTCTCATTGAGCCTTTCTCAGGAGTGAAGTGGTAGAGATATCTTCCACCTGGCTCACTGCACACAGAATAATGCTCTTCTTTGATGATGCTGGGGAACTGACGATCTGAATTGTGTGCTTTCAGCATAACTTTAGTTGTATCTTGACGGCCATCAAAGAAGATGCAGTCAATTTCACCCTTCTTACAAAGATCATCAAATTCCTGATCCAGGGATCTCATAACTTTTTCTTGGGCCCTCTTGACTTTATTGTGATCAACTACAAGTCTCTTGTCTTCTTCAGTGCATCCATAAAGGCAGCAGTGGTGATGGCAGCTGTGGCACGCAGGCCAACACCATATCTGATGCTATGCATAGCAACATTAGGTATTTCTAATGTGTTGTACTCTGGCTTTTTATTGGAAGTTGAAGACGTGCTTGGTATTTCTAATGTCACTTCATAACTTCCATCCTTTCCATCTTGAGCATCAGCTATTTGTTCTTCAGTTTCATCATCAGAGAAAATTATTTCATTTGATGGCATTGAAACATCCTGCTTACTTGTCTGCTTATATTCAGCAAGCCTTCTTCTTTCGTCTTCTTGCCGCTTCTGCTTTTTGACTTGTCTGTTGTGCTCAGGTTGATCTGGCAAGCCAATCTGATGTGGTCCAATAGAACCAGACTTGTCTCTCTGACCTTTAATGAAAGCAAGTTCCTTCACAGGGATCTTCATCTCCCTAGGGCATGTACAGTTAATGTGAGTTTCGTTTTTGCAACCAGCATCTGCAAGGCAGCCAAATTCAGAGCAGAGAACAATTTTACACTTGCAACTGAGGATGTCAAAAAGCTTGTCAAGTTTTGCAATGAAAGCCTCTTTGACATGTAGCTTTCCTCTCCCAAGAGATATGTTTTTGGCCTGCTCCCAGCTCTCTTGGATCTTGTTTAAGATTGTGACTCGTGAATTTACAACGGGGGCTACAAAAGAAGTTTGCTCGTTCCCACTTTTCAAGCACTTTAGGGTAAATGTCCTTTGCAAGACTGGCTGCTGGGTAGTTTCTCACATCCTCACCACTTTGTTCTCTTAGCAGTAGCCCATATTTCAGAATGTCTCGCAGAGTTGGGAGTTCAGAGGGCAACAACTCTCTACCAGTTCCAATTAGGTTGCTCATATGTGTGAATGTCCCCAGTCTTGTCCTCCTTTTAGAAGCCATTGTAGGTCAATTCCCACTGGTTAGGATGGTAGCACTGACGGACAAGTAATCTTCAGCACACTGATGAATATGTTTCAACCTGTGAAATAAGCAAAAACAGCACTGCATTATATATACAGCATATATAATTATTAATATAATAATTATTATATAATTCCACAAAAAAGTCAAAAAAGTCTATTTTTATGTAGCTTCTTACCAAGCAAAACTAAATTATATTAACAAAAATATCTTTAGAATTCCTAAGTCATGCTGCAACTTTTTAGCACCCCTCATATTTGGAATTTGAAAGTTGAAAAATTCGGCACACCCTAACCTGTCATGGATCTCAAACTGGAAGAGAGAGTTGCTATCAAATCTTGCATATGATTGGGCAAAACACCAACAGGGACTGTTGATATGATACAAACAGCTTTCAAGGATGCTGCCCTATCATGTTTGAGAGTTTTTGAATAGTGCAAGAAGTTTTCAAGCAGTTTTGAAAGTGTTGAAAATGAGCCACACTCAGGAATGCCATCCACCCCAAACACTGAACTTAAGCCAAATTGATGCTATTTTTGATAAAAACAGGGTTGTCTATGACCACTGTGTGCCGAAAGGTCAAACTGTGATGAACCTATTAAGCAGAAGTGCTTCAGAGACAGTTGAAATAAAGAGACAGGAACAAGAGGCCAGAATATGTGGAGACATGCTGGATCTTGCATCAGGACAATGTGCCATCTCACCATTTGCAAGTTGCACAGTAGGCTTTTGAAAACCTAGGCAAGGCAGTGATGAGCCACCCTCCTTATTTGATGGATCTAACTCTGTGCAACTTTTATCTATTATCAGAGGTAAAAAAAAAAGAGCATGTGTGTCATTTTGTGTCTGATGATGAACTTCATAGTACAGTGATGGGTCTGCTGAATGTGATATCAAACAAGTTTTCTCCTTGGTGTTCAAAAAGTGGAATAGATGCTGGGACCATTGTATTGAGGAGGGAGGAGTGTACTTTGAAGGACACTAGAGGTAGGTTGACCAGGATGACCATATTTTGATGACTGTAGGCACAGTCCTGAAACTTTCCAAACAACCCTCATATATATAGTAGGTTGATGAGTGTGACCATATTTTGATCACTGTAGGCACAGTCCTGAAACTTTCCAAACAACCCTCATGTGTATATATATATATATATATATATATATATATATATACGTATATACACTCAGACCCTGCTAATTTGACACATTTGGGGTTCTACCCTTGTCAAAATACCCAAAGGGTTTGAATTATGAAGAAGTTCCAAATTTGTTGGATATTTCAACATTTTGCTGAAATATAGTGGTTTTCCCAGTAACTTAACTGGGTAATTCAGCTATGAAGAAAATACAAATGACTTCTGGAAGCTTGTTGAAATAACAGGCATATTTTTTTAAGCAAGGGGTTCACACACCTTGCCTTGAGGAAGCCTGATTGTAGCATCTCCAGACTAGATGCTTAAAGATAATTTTTAGATAAATTCTTGTGTATGAATGCATAGTTACATATGTTAAAAAGTAGTTAAATAAATGGGAAATTAATTTTTTTTTAGCAATAAATACACATGGTATTTGTTCAGTTAATCCACAAATAATTATATTACAATACCAGATAAAATTTATCCGATGTACAGTATATATGTTACAGTCAATGTCTAAAATCAGGCAATTTGTAAATTGACTGAAATTTTAGGCAATGTGTCAGATTGTGACATACACAAAACCTAACTTAACCTAACCTAATGTTTCTGGTAATGCTACATATGCATGCTTACTGGTATTTCCCAGTATGTTGAATACATATTAGGTCAGTTCAAAATTTTATATTGAAAAGGTACATATTGTGAGGGGTTTGAATGGAATACAGGAACCCCCTCATAAATTAATTTTGCTGTTTAAAGCCTCCTACCCCTGGCACAATTTTTTACTTTTTGACTGATATTGAAGAATATTCCATTTATACGAGACTTACTCTACATTCAGGTTTTTTGATGACAAATCTTTATTAATGTATAATATTTTATTTAATAATGTACAGTATTAGGAAAATTAATTAAACACAATATATTCAGAAGAAAAAATTAGAGGCATAATAAATGTGCTAAAATTCAATTCACTTTTTCATTGTTCTTTATCACATCAAAAGTGAAGAAATTTTCAATATCATTAGGAAATTTTATTTCATGTTTCTTACTCATTCCATTGGGCCTTCCATTCAAACTTGGGCAGTTTTTGCCTTGATTCTAATGAGTTTAAGATAAATTTTTGACAGTTGTCATATCCTATTCTTTCCTGACATGCTTTTGTTACTAGATTCACTGCCCTTTCCACACTTTGACTGTGGCATGGAAAAGAAGCTATCTCCAGTGGTTTACATCGAGCCTGTAGTAGCTCATCGTCACTAAAATTGTTTGGCAGCAGTGGGGGAGTAATGATCTCTCTGCCAATTGATCATCTCAGTGTAGTCAGTATAGATTGGAAATTGAGTGTTCGAGGCAACTCAAAGTTTCTGGTACCTGAAAATCCTGTTCTTGAAAGGATGATTTTCTGAATAGCTTGCTCCTTAATTTCTAGTCTCTTGTAAGTTACCATTGATATGAGTATATTTTCTGGGTGGGCACAGTAGGCATTATACAGTGAGGCCTTGCATAACGAACGCCTAAAATAGCGAATTTTTGCTTAACGAATTACTTCCATAAGGCTCCATTGATTTAAATAATGATTTTACCTTGCAGAACGAATTTGGTAACGAAAAACGTAATAACACATTTTCTGTTCAGTTGGAGGTTGGTAGCTGTTGTGAGCAGTTGTGTACAATTGCTATCAATTTTTTTTTAAATTTTGCTTTACAGTGATTTATCATTATAATATCATTAATTAATGTAGTGAATAAATAATAATTAATGCTTTTAAGCATTATTAGTGCTAAATAAAGTTAATTACAGTGCACATAATAAAGATAAAAAGTGAATTGCAGTGAACCAAGTGGGCTTATGATAACACGTGTTGTTACAATAATACAACACAATTGCTCACTATTAAATTTTAATTTATTAGCTTTATAAGTGTATAAAACATGTAGTCATGGCCCCTAAAAGACCTTCATCATCTGCTAATGCTCCAAAGAAATCCAGGAAAACTATCAGTCTCCAGATGAAGCAGGACATTATTAAAAAAAGTGAATCTGGAATGAGCACCAAAGATCTTGCTGCTGAATATGGATTGTCTGCCAGTACAGTTTCAACGATTTTTAAGAAGAAGGAAGAAATTATGAAAACTAAAGTAAGTGATGCTACAAGTAGACTTATTAAAGGAAGGGAAGCTATTGCTGAAATGGAGAGAGTTTTACTGATATGGATTAGAGAAAAGGAAATGAAGGGGGAATCCATTACTAAGGCATTCATTAGTGACAAGGCAGTGCAAATATATGAACAAATTAAGGAATCCCTTCCAGCATCAGTTGAAAGATATGAATCATTCAATGCAAGTCATGGGTGGTTTGAAAATTTCAAGAGAAGGTCAGGAATTAAGAACATTATAAGGCATGGTGAGGCTGCAAGTGCTGATACTGAGGAAGCAAAGGAATTTAAAATAGAATTTGCAGAACTTGTTGAGGAGGATTATTATTTGCCTCAACAAGTTTTTAATGCCGATGGAACGGCCTATTTTGAAAAAGCTACCGAACAGGACCTACTTACTAGAGAAGAGTCCAAACTGCCGGCCATAAACCAATGAAAGACCGGTTTACTTACTTATGGCTGGGAATGCATCGGGGGACCTGAAGATTAAGCCTATGCTTGTATATCATTCCAAAATCCCAGGATTTCAAGCAGAAGAAGGTGAACCCATCTATTTTTTGGGGTGTTTTGGCGACACAATAAAAAGGCATGGGTGACAAGAACCCTATTTAATCAGTGATTGTGGAAGTTTTTGGCCCTACAGTGCAAAATACTGGAGACCAATAAACTTCTTTAAGGTCTCATTGCTTCTTGACAATGCTAAGGCCCATGACCCAGATCTGGAAAAATTGTCAAGACAAGTTTCAGCTTCATTACTGTGAAATATCCTGCCTCCAAACACAACATCACTCCTCCAACCTATGACCAGCAGGTTATTTCAAACTTCAAGAAGCTATACACGAAGTTCATGTTTGCTCAGTGCCATAATGCAACCTCCAGTAAGGATTCTGTAACCTTAACACAGTTCAGGAAGCAGTATTACAACATTTTGGAGGCTGTCAAGAATGTTGTGAGAGCATGGAGAGAAGGCTCAACAATTTGCATGAACTCTGCCTGGAAGAAGTTGTGGCCATCTGCTGTGCGTGATTTTGAAGGTTTTCAAACAGATGAACCAAATGTAGAGGCTGAAATTGTCCAGTTGGGTCAAGACATGGGCCTTGAAGTCAATCAAGAGGACGTTGAAGAACTTCTTGCAGACCATGGAAAGGAGTTGACTGCGCAAGATCTTCTGGAGTTGGCCAAGGAATCAGAGTCAGGGTCAGATGCTGGTGAGGAGGATGATGAAACAGAAGAGAAAATAACTTCTGCTGAGTCAAAGAATTAATGTTACATTGGGGCAAGGTGAAGGCCATTGCAAGCAAGCACCCTAATGTTGAAGTTACTGAGCTTGCTATCTGTCATTTCGAAGACAAAGTCCTGCCATATTTCGGGAATTTGCAGAAAGCAAAAAGAAACAGAGAAAATTGACAGCTACTTCAGACTACAACAGCCCCCACTGCTTCAACTTCACATCTTCTGTGGATGTGGTTGATCCTGATGACCCTCAACCAGGTCCAACTGGCATAGGACACCAGGAGAGAATCATTTGACCTCCCAGATGTCCTAATGGAAGGAGATTCTCCTTCCAGAAACCATTAATTCCCATCCTCCTCCAGCCTCATCTCCAGCCCACTCAAGAGCTCATCACCTGCAAGGACCAAGGTAAAAAAATATTTTTATTTTTAACTTTAATTATTTATTTAGCATGTTTATTTAAAATATATACATAGAATAACATTAATATAACAATAAGAACACATTACACTAAAAAAACCTTTAAAAAATGGGTAAACAAGCGCAAAAAGGGGTCAAAATATGGGCCTGCGAACGAATTACTGAAAATCCCATGAACTAATGCATTGCATAACAAATTTTTTCAGTTAACGAATGGACTTTCTGAACGAATTAAATTCGTTATGCAAGCCTCACTGTACTTTATACTGGTTCTATGATGATTATATGTTGTTTATCTAAATTCGAGGCAAGCACATTAAATGCCAAAAGTTATATGCACCATCAGTTGCATTAGGATGAGATTTATCCAAAACTACCCTGGAGCACAGAACTGCACAGTGGTGGCTCATGCCTAGGAGCTGCAGAGCTGCAGTCCCCCCAGACACTCACTGCCAGGAGTATGATTCCTTCAGACACACACAGCAGAATAATACACTACTAACAAATATATCGTAATAAAAGTCATTATATGTATTTTCAATACGTTACTAAGTGAATTATCATTAAAACAGACCAAAATTTAAAGTTACTTTCATAGTTGCTGTACGATTCATGTTTGTTATTAATGGCGCCACATCTGAAAACAATGAGCTGTAGTCGGTGCAGCTCAGTCTCGTGTTTACATTGTGTGTGGACTAGGGATGAAAGTAATATCGGCTATTTTGAGTACTGGGATTAAGGCCTTTTTTACCCAATACCAGTTTTAATACCAGTATTCTATAGTCCTGTATATATATATATATATATAAGATTACACATAGACACAAGATTAAGGAGTAAAAATGACAGGTTTTCTAATTTTTTATTTATGAAAAGAAATAAAAATAGGTAAATGTTTTATATAAATTATTTTAAAAAAAAAATTTGTATATAAAATTTTTATGTCTTTTGATGATTTGGAAGTAACTTTTAAAGAAATAGAGAGCATTTAAGGATTCTTCAGCTAGATTGGATCTCAAATTGTAAGAAAAAGCCAGCAGCAGAAAATGCTCTTTCAGATTCAACAGTTGGATGTGGTTTGTCATATTTATTCATTTTTAAATTATCTTGAATAAATCCACTTTTGTCAATAGAAATTTGAAACTAAATCCATCCACACAGACAAGTTTTGAAATTTCTTTCTCAATAGATTTCTCGGCGATAAAACCATCCAAAGTTTGTTTGTTTACTTTTATTTGGCTGATTTTCTGTATCTTAACAGCAATTTTATGAATATTCTTAAATGAACGACCATTCCAGTGGTTGAACCTCCACCCCAGTAATAACATTTTCACATTTAGTACATTCTGCTTCATCTTTATTCTCCTTTTCAAAATACTTTCAAACCTTTGATTTTATTGACATTTCATAATAATCTGATAAAAGGGCCAATGAAACCATTAAAAAAGTTTTAAATGATGTTTTTCCTTCACTTAACAACAACTTGGAACCATCAATCAGTTATAAATAGACTAAAGAACGTGTGGTTAATAATAGCGAAAGACCAGTATTGAAAGCCCTGAGATCGGTATTACTTTTTTGAAACAATATCGGTTTTAATACTGGTTTTGATCCCTAGACTGTGGATGGTGCGGTTAAGTCGTGCTTTCTTTAATTACCCTTTGACGATGGAAAATGAGTGAAGTATTTGCAAAGCATCAACTTTTCCCAGCTGACATTAAATGAAAAGACTGAAATCAAAGCAAGAGGAAGACCTACACCAGTTAAAATTATCCATTCAACAGAATAATACAAGTAGGAACAAAGAATATACACGCCAATTTAACATCAGTGTTTATCAGAAATGTGAATGGCTCTGTGGTTGTGACGAGGCAAATGCTTTATTCTGCTTTCCATGTTTATTGTTTGGTGGGGACTCATCATGGACAAAAAGTGGTATGACTGACTTGAGGCATTTGCCACAGAAAATAATGAAACATGAGCAGTCAGCCAAACACATGAATAACATGATTGATTTATCATTGCTGGGTAAAGTGAACATTGCAGCTCAAATTGACACAGCATACAAGCTCTCAGTTGCAAAACACAATGAAACAGGTGAGAAAAGACAGAGATGTGTTATCCAAAATCATAAACTGGAAAATTTTGTGGAAAATTTGAACTCCCTCTAAGAGGACATGATGAAACTACAAGCTCCAAAAATCCGGGAGTATTTTGTGGATTAGTGATTTTGCATGTGAACTGGATTCTGGCTTAGATGCTCATTCAAAGACTGCTACAGTTTTTAAAGGAACATCTAAATCAATACAGAATGAACTTTTAGAATCTATGTTGAAAATCTGCAAAAATAAGATCAAGGAAGAAGTAAAGAATGCAGAATATTTGGCAGTTGTGTGTGATGAGATAATGGATTTGTGTAAATCAGAAAGTCTCATAGACTTGTTGGAGATGATGAATGACAATTATCTCCAGTCAACATTTTCAGACACTGTCAAGTTGCTGTAAATTTTAATAACTCCAATGACAACAGCAGAAGCAGAAAGGTGCTTTCAACTTTGAAGAGAATTAACACTTTTTTGCCAAGTACCATGGTGAATAACAGACTGTCTGCTTTAGCAATGATATCCATTGAAAATAAAATAATAACAGAAATGAAGGATTTAATGAAAAAGTAATAAACCATTTTGCTACATCGAAGAGCCGATGCACCAATTTTATTTTCGAGTAATACTACCATCACCACCTCAGCCATCCCTACTGCACCACTACCACCCCCACCATCCCTTCTACCACTACCACCCCCACCATCCCTTCTACCACTACCACTACTACCATGCCCTGGAAATCCGTGGACATCAATTCATACCTGAGGTAGGTTAAATTTGTGTACCCTACTGTTGTGTGAAGCTTGCAGTCCCTCCATTTTATTTTATCACGAGCCACCACTGGAACTGCATAATAATCTTCTATATCTTGAAGGTTTTTATCGGGATTTGGCATTGAGATATATAATCGAAGGACCCTGTTGGCTAGAGTTAGCCAGCGAGCATGGTGAAGGGTACCTGGGGATTGAGTGGACAGATCTTGAGAAGTGTCTCCAGTTTGCACTGTCAGACACATATCACAGAGACATATCACAGAGATATCTTTAATCACTGCTTAGCTTCTTCGCAACATTTGCTGGAATTTCTTTGTTTCCCTTTACACAAGAATATTTGATTACCTTCAATTTTGTTAAATCTCTCTCCAGTTTATTCCCAATTGAACCCACAAAAGTATTTGGACCTGTTGTTTAACCATCAATGGCCTTGTAGATGTGCATAAAAGGCAGCTCATTCAAATGCAAGAGACACACCAACCACTGCACTGGTCTGTTAAGATGAATTTCAACCAGTTTTATGGCTCCACCAATTTTTCCTGTATTTACAGGAGTACCATCACACAGTAAAACTTTGATAGTATCTATGCTGTTTGAGTCTGTAATAATAGTTATCAACTCTTCTGCTATGCAGCGAGCAGTTCCATTATCTGGTGTGACACGGTCTACATAGATGTTTCCAGGTTCTTTCACAATAACATAGTATTCTTCTTTTATCTTTCCACTTTTAGTTAATGTGTTATCTTTCTTTCCATCAAATCCAAGGCACTCCATCTTCAGATTTTTGGATTTAGACCTAAAAGTATTTGTTTCACCCATGCAATTTCTTTCTCTTTCTAATTTCTTTCTGTCAAGCATGTTAGTGCGGTTAAGGATCCCCATATCTTTTAAAGCTGCATTGACTATTGCAGCTGCAGCTCTACAACTTACATGATAAAGATCATCTGTTAATGCTAGGTTTTTATAGTAGTGCCTGTTCTGAACATTGGTGGCTTCAGTCATTTCTTCTTGTGCTTTTAGTTGACAGTTTTGTGCTTCTTGGGCTCTTGCTAAAGATTTCTTCTTTGTTGAACTAGCTATGCGATCAATTGGTCCTAACTGACTTTTTTCTTTGTTTTTGACCCACAAAAGACTCCCATTCTGCCATTGGTATTTTATCCTTACACCTGCAAGATTTCCTATCAATTCCCTTATCATAGCATTCACAAGAAGATATATCAAACATTTCATCATCCTGAGCTACTTTTAAGGCAAAACTTTAATTTCTTTGATGTAACGGCACCGTGTTCAATTTGAAGCTGCTTCTATTAGTCAACTGACTTTAAAATAGATACCTTTGGTGTTAATCATAGGAAAAGAAAATTTCATCCAAATGTCTTCAATATCTTTTACAAACAACCCTGAACAATCATTAGCAGTTGCTGATCCTTTTGATTTAGCTTCTTCATGATGGTGCACTAAAAGGTAGTCTCACAACATCTGCTTTTGAACGAGTCATGGCTGCTGGGAATTCTGTAGGATATCCAAAGGCTGCATTTGAGGACTTGCTTCTAGTAGTCATAGTTTATATTCAGAAGTAAAATCAAATTATATAGTTTATAATTTATGATAATTCAAATTATAATTAAAGTAAATGCAAATTATTTCTATCTGAAACAAAAATATCAAGCATTAAACAAACAATTTATCATGTAACATATAACAACATTAAACATATGCAAATATGAAAGTAAAAAAAGGGAGGAGGGGCATGTGATAGGGGTAGTAGGGTAGCACATGCTTGATTTTTTTAATATTTTGTTAAGATGATAAAATGAAACTTCTCACATAGTGTACTTTGTAAGAAATAAAAAAAAATTTCCCATTTTCAACTAGGCCTAATGCATATGCATCATTAGCAGAAAGGTTAGATTAGGTTTTTTGTGTATCACCAATTTAACACATTGCCTGAATTTCAGTCAATTTATAAACTGGCTAACTTTACATATTGATTGTAATATATATATATATATATATATATATTAGGGTGTCCCAGCCTCACATGTGATAATAAAAATTTGCAAGAGTCAAATCACACACCCCTTTAATTAATTACACTTGAAGAAAGGAAAAAATGGGCAAAATGTCATTGGCCTATTAGGAGGGGAAGGGTCCCCTCATTGACCTTATTTATTCGACCCTATATGAACAAACGTAAATGCTGAGCATTAATCATTCTAGAATGGAAGAATGAAATGTAAATTCTTTCTAATGACTAAATTAAAGGAAATGGAAATTCTTCCTAATGGCACATTTCATTTCGGGGGACAGAGGATCTTTTTGTCTGCTGAGGGGAACTGCTGGCGGTGGTATTCGACGACTTGGTACACGAGCTGCCGTTCCTCCTCATTTTTTGTCAGGCCCTCATTGAAATCTTCCGCCAGTTTCACCGCCCGTTCTGCCACGTCGTTCACAGACTTCAATGATGGTGCACATCCTTCAAGATCTTTGGGGGTTTTTGGAACCGGCAGCTTCAGGCAATGAAAAAGGTTTTGAGTCCTTTTCGTGACCAAGGTGCTCAAATCCGACCATCTCACGTTCAAGACACTCTTTCCCTCCAGCCGACGCAGATCTTTTGGTTTTCGGTCTTCTTGTGCAGGTTTTGGAGCATGGCCATCTCTCTGCATCGGTGTTTTGGAGGAGAACATAGTGAGCCCGGCTAAATCTTCGCTTAGGTACCAGAGGTGGCCCCGGAATTTCGTCAATGCGTGCGGTACCTACATCATGATCCACGGCCTTGACCCACTCTAGGGTCCTCCAACAGCTCCAGGTCATTGACGGGCGCGTCCGCAGTCAATGGAGCCTCGAACCACCTCTGAGGTGAGATGGTGACGGCAAAGACATTTATCCTGCGTAGTGACTGGACCTCGTGAGCGGTCAGGTGGAATTGGCTTCGGAAGATGAACATCTTAAGACAGTAAATGCCTTTGGCCATCCACCTGGCCCGGTGGTATGCTCCAGGACGATTGTACCAGAGATCTCGTTTGCCATGACCATCGAGGAAGACCAGAGCGAGGATCAGGAACTCCCGGTAATCGTCTCTTGGGTGGCCAACTTCAAGCTGGTCTTCAATGAAGGGACAATCTGCTCTTTCAACGCCACCCATTCTGAAAGGATGTCGCTTGGGCCATCGCCGTTGAACGGAGAAGCCTGCTTCTGGTCGATGAATCCCATTGGGATTTGAAGCGATGCGAACAGCGCAATTTCGGGGCCAGAAGACCTGAAGACAGGTCAAAGACTGAGGTGATTACAATTCCATCATGTGTGTCTGCAAGCCAGGAAAAGAACGCGGCGGTCCGTTTGGTCCTGGATAATCGTACAAGCGCCGCTGTGAATACCGGTATTTGCCGCTGTTGTGTCGAAGCAGAGACTGGCAATCCATGGTTGAACTTGCGGCCAATCATCCAGCACCTTCAGAACAGCTCCAGCCATCCGCTGTCCCATGCTGTCAGGGATTTTTGGGATCGCCAACAACTTCTCAAGATTCTTCCCGCTGACCAGCACTGGTATGCGATCCGATTTCCCTCCATCCGAATCAGGGAGGAGTTTGCCATCAAAGTGGACGACAAGCGGCGTATCAGGATTGAACTCTGTGGTGGGATTCGGAGTAACCTAACGGCCGCACCATGAATAAGAATTTTTTCTTTTGTTTAAGAACTCCACGAAACCAGGCTGCTTACCTTGAAGGGTTGTTGGATCCAGGCTTGCTGCCCAGACCTCCGATTCCACGACTGCTGGCTCCTGCCACCAACAGTTTCTTACTTGCCAGAATAGCTTCCTTCTGTTAGTGGTTCACTATCTCCGGCATCCCCTTCCTAACAGAACTTAAAGTTCCCTTGGTCCAATAACGGTCTTCAGCCTCAGACAAATCCAGCCTGACTTTAGTTTCCTCTGTTATGTTCTCTATTTTCTCTTGTCAAATTACCCTCTTAAACTATATTTTTATTATTTATATTTCCACACATGCGCCAATTGGTTCCCTCCACTTCTCAAAACTCGAGTTTTGACACACACGCCGACACTTTTAAACCTCAGAAGCGTCTCTTTACTAAATTTGTTTATTCTTCTTTTCATTGTTTGTTTGTTTGTTAAAATGTTAACAATTTAGTACTTTATTATTCATTTACTAACAGGGTTTAACAAGCGACTGTCCAACTCTCACTCTTTTTCCCATACTAATTTAATAAAACTGTTTTATTCCTCATTCCTTGTTTACAAGTTTAACATTTCTTTATATAACTTATTGTTTAGTCTTTTCATTCATTAAAATATTAACATTAACATATCTTATAACATTATTTCTTTATTTATTTGTTTGCTAATATTAATATTTAGTACTTAATGTTTATTATTTATTATCTTAATGCTTAATAGTTTACTACTATCTTTCTAATTTCTTATAACAGTTATCATTCTTATTCATTATTTGTTTGCTGGAAAGAGAGAGAGAACCATTAAAATCCTTTCTATAACAAATATTTCATTCAAAAATCAAAGAAATTTAATATATAAATAATAATAATCAAGGCCAGGGGGAAAGGGCTGAGAACTAAAAGGGGAAAGGGTTCACCCTCCACATCTTCCCCCCCCCAAGCTCCTTTCCACCTGTCTTGCCATATAGCCTACACACCTACTATATTACCCTAATATGGTTCTTCTTCCTTTCCTTACAATTTTTATACCAAAATATTTATTAACAAATTATTTACATAGATACCCTCTTTTTTTTCGAAAAATAATTTTTTCATTTTCAAATATATATATATATATTTTTTTTTTTTTTTCAAAAATAATTGTTTTCAATTTTAAATCTTTTAAATCATTAATTACATACATGGCTATCATAAGAATAACATATTTACAAATTTACTTTATAAATCATTTATTTATTTAAATTATAATTCAGTTATTTAATAATCTTTATATTTAACAAATACAGTAAACATTCAAACATTCAATATTTAGGACTAACAGCTGGCTAACAATTACTTTCTCTTTAATAATTTACGTTATACTAAAAAAATATACCTACAATTTAATTTTTTTAATAGTTATTTACAATACCAGGAATGAGGTTGAAACCTGCAAAGCAGCAAATCACCAGAGGCAGGTATCAGCAGGTCTGGGAACTCACCCAGGCACCTTCCTCCTTCAAGCACAGCCCAGCTTCTGGCCTCAAAATGTAGGCTGCCACCTGGTTGAATTTCCAACCACTCACTCTTTCACACATCATACAATACTACTATTTTTTTTTTCCTACAGAACACTACACCAATACTTTATACTACATTACCATCACCACTCCCTAAACACTGTTGCACTTTCTCTATCATTCTAACCCATCTACTTTTAATATCTTCTCTAATACTACTTGTTAATTCTACATCTAAGCTTTTATTCAACACATTTTCTTCTATCTCAAGCAATAACATTCTCACTTCCTCACAAAAATCAATCACATTCATTCTCTCCCTCATTCTTTCATTTATACTTCCTTCACCTCTATCTACTCCCCATTCATCCCTCACACTTTCCATTAAGGTCACAATACTTTGCTCAGTTACACTCCTTTCTCTCTCACATACATTTTCCCTTTCACTCTCAAGAATTGTAAATCCCACACTCTTAATGCCCCCTCCCTGACACAATCTTTCCACTTCTGAGTGAAGAAGATTTCCCTTCTTCTCCCCTTCTCCTCCACCCTCGGAAAATCCCAGAAAAGAAAGGCCCTCAAGGTCTGAGACCCCAAAACCCTCAAACGAGAATTCCCCGGATGGACCAGGCTGGCACCATGAACCACCAAAGTCCCGAACATCCCATTCTAACTCTGCCTCACCCGCGGCTGTTCCAGAGTCCAACTGGGAATCCTTCAGCTCATATACTTCACCTATCTGCCTGGCTTTCTCACCTTTCATTCCCTTTCTTCTCACCTTTTTCTTCCTTTTTGCCCGCTTTGACACAATCAAGAACTCCAGATCTGCATCCATCCATTCATCCTGGATTCCCATCATGTTCTTGGTTTCTAGCGCTTTCTTTTGTTCCATCCTCTCACACATATCATACATTGGGTGACATACGATGTACTCCGGAGGTATTCGCCATTTGCGCAACTGCCGATGATGTGCTCTTACTTCTTCACACTGTCCATTCTCTTGCTCCCTCTCAATCACATACGTTACCCCATTCTCCCATACCTTTTTCACCACAAATGGACCCTCAAACTTTTGCGCCAACTTATACTCATTCCTTCTTCCAGCCTCATGCACCTCTTTCAAAACAAGCTCACCAACACCAAATGACCGAAAATGCACACCAGCCTCTCTCCATCTATCACATGTATTCTCATTTAATCGTATATCCTTTTGCACAAACCTTCCAAATGTAGACACATACCTTCTTGGGGAAGTTTGAATGGCTGAGTGGTATGTCGAATTGTAGCACCAGGCAACTCTTGCCAACTCAGCATCCCACTCAGCCCCTTCCTCACATACACGCAGCATTTCACTTATCGTTTTCACCGTTCTCTCAGCCAAACCATTCGAAGCAGACATATACGGAGTTATTCTAACATGCTCTATCCCATTCTCACTCAACATTCTCTCAAAACTAGCACCCCTAAACTCAGGCCCATTATCTGTTAAACACTTACGCGGCCTTCCAAGCATCATTGGTAACATACTCTCTCTCATCACTCTCGCAACATGCTCACTTGTTTTATTCTCTAACGCAGCAACATACACAAACTTACTCTTGTGATCGACCCCTACTAATATTCCAACTTTCCCTCTACTCGTTCTCGGCATACTCACAATATCAACCACCACAAGCTCCCACGGTTCTTTCACTTCAATCTTTCGCACTGGGGGGCGGCTATGCTGGGACTGGTATTTTCGCTTTTGGCAACTCTCACAAGTAGTTGCCACTTCTGCAACAACCAGTCCCAGCCTAGGGTGGAAAACCATTCCTTTCATCAATTCCCATAACTTGTTTTTTCCCACATGCCCATACATCCTATGTGTAATAATCACCAATCCTACCATACCCTCAAATGTCATCACTGGCACACTCTCTGTCTCACCCACCTTATTTACCCTCATATAATATAGCACTCCCATCCATACAGCCAACTTTTTCGCATACCTTTTATACTCTTCCACCTCTTTTGACCACTCTCTCACATCTATACCATTATACACATATTCTCTCAACTTGCATCACCTCATCTATAAAATATCTTCATCTCTCAACACTTCACACTGGTCTTCCACCTCTAACTCAATTGCTCCCACTAACACAGCATCTATACCTGTGCTCGGAAACATTCCCATACTGACCACATGTTCTCCTTCTCTCATTACTGAGCCCTGACCAACATCCACACTCAAGTTCATATTCTCAAGGAAATCAATTCCCAGTAGAAAATCCCAGGGCATTGATTCCCCTTTCAAGACTATGAACTTGTGCTCCCATACCTCTTTACATGCACCTAATCCCACCCTCAACTGCACAGCTTCATGTGACGCGACTGTTCCCCCTCCGATACCACGTATTCTCACACCCACTCTTTCTCGGGATACAGGCACATTCTTCATCTAAATCACACAACACTCGCTCATTCACCAGACTGATTTGGGCACCTGTATCCACAAGACCCCTGTAGAGCTCAATAGGACCTTCTGGAACCCTTACAGGAACCACAGAAGGGCTGAGCTCTACCTCATCCACACAGTCACGTATCATCCATGGCCCCTCTAACATACCTACTTCCATACAACCTTCTCCCTCTGACTCTCTCTGTGCAGCTCTAACTTCATCCAAAACCCTTTCCAAATTTTCACCTGGCACTATGCTTTTATACCTCTTCCTTTCACTCACCCAATTGTAATGTACACCACTAATACACTGCAAATGCAAAATCAGGGCTCCTTTCTCCTCGATCCTTTCATCTTTATACACAATCGGACAATCATTACCATAATGCACATACACTTCAACACTAAACAATGAGCTGACCACCATGAGGACCTCTTGAAAAGGAAAAATACCCGGGCTCCCCATGGCTTTCAGCTCACGTACATAATTGCGGACCTTACAAACACCCATCCTTTCTGGTTTCTTAATCGCTTCATTCATAACCAAGGTCCGCAATTCATTCACACTCCCTGGTATTCTCATTTTTAACCCATCCAATTTCAAATCTTTCAACCCATACCATACACTTTCAAACAAACTGTCGCCACCCCCCCTACTTTCATGCAACTTTACTATTCCCACTGGCAAATACTCAGGGTCGACCACCTCTTTCTCACACCTTTCATTCACCCCAGGTATTCTTGACATCAGGTCAGCCATACAATTCCTCTCCCCTGGCACATACTCAATCTTATAATCAAACTCACTCAACTCAAGCAAAGTTCTAGCAATTCTTCCATCCACAACTTTCATTCTCTCCATATATACCAAGGGCTGATGATCAGTCTTTAAAATAAATTTCATTCCATACAAAAATGACTTGAAAGCTTTCACACAAAACCTCATTGCCGCAAGTTCTCTCTCAATTGTACTGTACTTTCGCTCTGCCTTACTGAATGCTTTAGATACATACCCAATTACTCTCCTTCCTTCCTGTCCTTCCTCTCCCTGCAACTGGCACAAGCACCCACCCATACAAAATCCACTCGCATCTGTATACAATTCTAGCAAACTCGCTCCTTCACTCAGGTCCGGATAAGCCAACTCCACATCTTTCGCTGCTTCCACTCTCAATTGCTCAAATGCTTCATTCATCTTCTCCGTCCACACCAACTGAGTACTACCTTTCATTCCAGTCACTTCGGTCAGGGGTTTCGAAATCCCAGAGCAGCCCGCTATAAATTTCCTCTGAAACTCTACAAGTCCCAGAAAAGATTTAAGTTCACGAACTGTCCGAGGTTTCGGGAACTCCCTGACTTTTTTATACTCCCCACTCTTTCGTATACCACTCGAACTCACCTTGTGCCCCAGAAATGCCACACTTTCCCTGAACCACTCACACTTACTTGGTTTCACTCGTAGTCCGACTTCATCCAACACTTGCAGTACCTCTCTCATTATCTTCAGGTGCTCCTCAAATGTCTCTGTCATAATCAAAATGTCATCTATAAAACATATGACATTTTCCCTTGCAAACTTACCAAGAACACGATTCATTGCTCTCTGAAATGCAGCAGGTGCAGCTGTAAGTCCGAACGAGAGAGCACGGAACATATAATGATTCCTGGCTGTGGAAAAGCAGTTATGGGACGAGACTCTGGCTCAACCGGCATCTGGTAATATCCCCTCAATAGGTCCAATTTACTAAACACCCTCTTTCCATGCAAAGAGTATACACTTTCATTTATCAAGCACATCGGAAACCTGTCTTTCACTGTCCTTTCGTTCACCATTCGATAGTCCACACACAAGCGAATCCTTCCATCAGGTTTCCGCACAGGCACTATTCTACTATTCCACGGACTTGTGCTCTGTTCAATCACTCCCATTCTCTCTAATTCCTCACACTGCTCTTCTATCTCATTCATTACTGGTGGGGAGAACCGTCTTGGCCTTTGGTAGATCGGAGTCTCATCCGTTAACTGGATCCTGAAGGGAGGTAGTTTTGTTAAACGGAGGTCATCATCTCCTCGGGCCAATACGCTCCTTTTCTCCCCTGCCAACTGCCACACCTGCATTCGCTCACTCTCACTCAACTGTTCGCCAACAATCACCTCCTTTCTGATTTGTTCAGTCGTCCATTCCTCCCCACATTCTTGCCCTCGTTCATCCGTTTGTATTCCATTTTCTCCCTCCTCACATACTTCCTCAATCACTGTATATGCTCTCCCTATCACATCCCCCTCATTTATTCTCTTTCGCCATGCACCCCCATCTTCCCTAGCTTGCACACAAATCCATGGGTTACTCTCATCAATTATACCATCATACACATGCCCAACTCTTTTCACTTTATAGGATGCATCCATACCATTCACAAAAATCATGCTTCCCTGCCTTTTTCTTCTATTATCACTCACTGGCCACTCAACATGCACCAATGCTGGGGTTCCCTTTTCCAGATTTACACTCTCAGATGCTCTCACCTCATACCCTTTTATTACCCTCATCCAATCCGATTCACTTCTCCCCACATAGAATTCACACTTACCCAACTCATTTCCACTCAATCATACGTCTAGCAGGATGGATCACCAATCGATTCTTTTTCAAAAACTCATACCCCAGAATCATGTCATACTTTTCACTCTCCTTATCAACCACATAAAGCACACATTCTTCCATTTCACACCCCATCACTTTCACTTTAATCTGCACCTCTCCCAACACTCGTACTGGGATGTTCCCAACCCCTTTAATTTCCCCAGTTACTCCCCAATTCACTCTTCCTAATTCATTCTCTTTACACAAACATCCAATTCCTTGCTTACTTATTAAATTAGGTGAACATCCTGTATCCACTAATGCCCTCCATACACTCCCTCCCCATTCAACAGGAATAACCATACACTCTGCCTTTTTCTCACTCGCTCTCACTTCCTTATTCACTTGACACCATCCTGCTAATGCCTCAAATACACATTCATCATTCAGAGAAGCAGGGACCCCAACCCCAATGAGAGGCCCCTGCCCTATGCGTTTCCCGTACTGGGACCAGCCTCGCCATTTCCAGTGACAGCACCCCCTTGAGGGCCCTGCCTCTGAGGTTGAGGAGCTGGCATGGCTGACACTGGCCGATTTCCTGCATGAGAGACAGGACTCCCTCCCGGGTGCCGGAGCACCCTGCTGTTGGGCTTGACAGAACCGGGCAATATGCCCAAAGTTCCCACATGCCCTACATTCATACCCAGGTGTTCTGCATTCATACGCCATGTGTCCCATCTGCCCACATGCAAAACACGCACCCACTCTTCTTCTACAGGTCTCTATACTATGTCCCCCTCTACCGCAATATGCACACCCTCTCACATTCCCCATATTCCCTCCATTCACTGGCCCTCTTTGCTCATTCATTGTTGACTGGCCTTGAAGCCCTTGCCTTCTATACGTTTGCCCCAGCATCGGACCATTCATTCTGGGACCCGATGTGGGAGGAGGCCCTGGTTGTTGCATGGCCGACCCTCCATACACCCTTGTGAATTCGTTCACAAAGTTAGCCAGCATTTCCATTGGGTTTTGGGCCATGGATGCTTGGCTAACTGGAGGGTGACCTGGCCTAGTATTTCTTAATGCGTCCGCATAACTAGGAAACACAGGTACTTGTTCCTCCCTCATCGCTGTCCCCATTCGCACATCTGCTTCCCTATTACGCCAATCCACTCTCATACACTCGGTCCTCTAACAATTCCAAGATTTCATGCCACTTCAAACGTGTCCCTCTCACTCTTACACACTCTTTCCTCTTAACATTCAAAAACTCTCTCACACTCTCAGGTACTGTCTCAATCAACTTTCTTACCAACCTTTTATTCTCATCTATCCCATCATCTCCAAATTTCTTTCTCGCCAAAGTTTCAAGTCTATATGCATACAAATCAATACTCTCCCCCTTCTGCATCCTTGCTCTCTCAAAATCATCCTTCTTTCGATATTTCACACCCCCTCTTATTCTTAACACTTGCTCCACCAATCTCTCCCTTAACACTTCATACTTCACAGGCACTCCTGAATTTACAACAACATTGTAAAACTCTAGCAACCTACCTTCCAAACAGTCACCCATCTCTTTCACCCAATACTCAGGAGCGTCTGGATACTTGCTCTTACAATAACGTTCATACTCTTTCAAAAACTCTTGTACATCTCTCCCACTATAAACATTAAATTTTGCAACCTTTGGAATCTCCCTAATTAAGATTCCCTTATGCACTCTTACACCCTCACTCGTATCACTCTCAGTTTCAGTCTCACTCATACATACTGTCTCAATGCTGGAATAGAGGGAGTCATCTGCGCTAACGCAGCGTTGAACCTTCCGAGAAGCCCTCTTACCAGATGCCCTCCGAGCCCCCTTCATTCCCGCCTTGCCCCTCTTAGCCTGCCCTTCCATCCTCTTACCTTTCTCCCTCTGATCCTCACCCTCAAGCTTCTTCTTACCCTCCTTAGGGGTGGAATGCACCATCACCTTGTAAGATCTTTCTTCTTTCCCCTCACTCACGCTTTCACTCCCTTCTCCTTCCAGGCCCCTACTGCTACATCCTTTAGACGTGCCCCTTTCTTACTACCAACACCCTTACTATTTTCCCTTCAAAACCCCCTTTCCCTTCCTTTTTCACTTTCCCATCAAGCTTGCCCTCCAACTCACTCATTCTCTTAACCATTGCCTTTAACCCATCATCCATCTCTTTCTTACTCTCAGTCATCCTTTCTTCCATCTCTTGACGACAAAACTACTAATTCTTTACTCTGTTCTCTAATCTACTTTGTAATTTCCCCAAAACATTCTCTAATTCTGCCTTCTGTAACTCTAACTGATGGTTCCTAGCCTTTTCTACCTCTAATGCCTCCTCTATCTCCCTCAACCTCCTTTCTAACTCCTCCTTAGTAGGCATCTCTAAAGATGCTACCCTACTTCACTTCTACTCTATTACTACTACACCCAACCTACAACTACTCTTTCACTCTTCTTCTATACAACCCAACCAGGAAACAACCCACCTTTCTGAGTGGAGGTCCCTGTTCGGGCGCCACTTATTTTATGTGGTGGGATTCGGAGTAACCTAACGGCCCCACCACGAATAAGAATTTTTTCTTTTGTTTAAGAACTCCACGAAACCAGGCTGCTTACCTTGAAGGGTTGTTGGATCCAGGCTTGCTGCCCAGACCTCCGATTCCATGACTGCTGGCTCCTGCCACCAACAGTTTCTTACTTGCCAGAATAGCTTCCTTCTGTTAGTGGTTCACTATCTCCGGCATCCCCTTCCTAACAGAACTTAAAGTTCCCTTGGTCCAATAACGGTCTTCAGCCTCAGACAAATCCAGCCTGACTTTAGTTTCCTCTGTTATGTTCTTTATTTTCTCTTGTCAAATTACCCTCTTAAACTATATTTTTTATTATTTATTTCCACACATGCGCCAATTGGTTCCCTCCACTTCTCAAAACTCGAGTTTTGACACACGCCGACACTTAAACCTCAGAAGCGTCTCTTTTACTAAATTTGTTTATTCTTCTTTTCATTTGTTTGTTTGTTTGTTAAAATGTTAACAATTTAGTACTTTATTATTCATTTACTAACAGGGTTTAACAAGCGACTGTCCAACTCTCACTCTTTTTCCCATACTAATTTAATAAAACTGTTTTATTCCTCATTCCTTGTTTACA
>JAJOZX010001795.1:517500-622500 GCA_023014485.1 Bathynomus jamesi | reverse complement strand
ATTCAGAGACACGTAATTCACTTTCTATTTGTTCTAGCGACATCTGGTAACTTTGAGGTTGCTCGCTGATATGAGAGCTATCCAACGCATTCTCAAATTAGTGTTCTGGTAGCCTTCGTTGCGGGTGGCTGTGTCTCAAATTTGTCAGATTTCACTGTTTGTGTAAATTTCTTGATATTTTTTTTTTTTACAGAGTCGTGTAAATAAAATTTATATATAATGTGTGCTAAAAAACAACTTAAGAGTGATTGTCGAGGTGCTATTGTTGCTTTGCATGCATGTGGGAAATCACAGAGACAGATAGCTAAGGAATTAAACATATCCCAAAGTACCGTTATTTATTTATGGGTTTCACGGGCTAAGAAAAATGGTGGCCTAACCACGCCAGTCCCTAAAAAACGATCTGGCAGACCGAGAAAAACAAATTCGCGAACAGACAAACTTATGAAACGTTTAGTATTGAAAAACCCAACAATAACTGCGAAAGAAATAAAATTTAATATGAATAATTTGTTATCTGGTGTTTCTGAACGAACTATCCAGGAGCGGCTCCAAAAAGAACTGGGATTACCATCTCGCCATGCTGCTAAGAAACCGTTCATTAATGAAAAAATGCGTAAAAAACGTGTCGCATTTTGTAAAAAATACATTCATTGGACTGTTGATGACTGGAAGAAGGTTTTATTTAGCGATGAGTCGACATTTTTGACATTCCGAAGTTGTCCAAAAAGGTTCGCCGGCCTATTGGCTCAAATAGGATGGACCCTAAAACCCTAAAGACAATGAAACACCCTCCAAGTGTGATGGTTTGGGGTTGTTTCGGTTACTATGGGCGTGGAAACTTATATTTTCTTCCGAAGAACACAACTATGAATGGTGCACGGTATTTAGCAATGCTACAGGATAAACTTCCAATGGCAATGGCAATCCAAAGGACAAAAACATACATGCATGATGGTGCACCATGTCACAGGGCCAAAATAGTGACAAAATGGATTACTGACAATAAATTTGATATTTTGGATTGGCCTGGTAATAGTCCAGATCTCAATCCGATAGAAAATCTGTGGCTAATAATAAAAAATAAGGTTGAATGCCACGACACTGGCTCAGTCGAAAAATTACAAGAGGCCATCAAAAAGGTATGGTGCAAGGAAATATCAGTGGAAGTTTGTCAAAACTTGATTAAATCCATGCCAAAACGTCTAGAACAAGTCATCCAAACCAAAGGACAGATGACAAAATACTAATATAAGGTTAGTATACATTTAAACATTGTTTTTTATGTAAAAAATACAAATTTCAAGGGTGATCGGATACTTTTCGCGGGCACTGTATATATGATACACACAGACAGTGCATGGAAGAAGGAACTCTTCTGGGATAATTAAATCCACTATAGTCCGAATAAGTAATGGTAAATGACAAATACCATAGTTTTTCTTTTTCATGATGCTAGCCCGATTCGGGCAACGGGTCACTCGCAAAGAGGTCCCATAAATATAGCTTCCCTCACTAGCTATCTGCAAAGCAGACAGGATCCAGCTTTGGGACATGGATCTAGAAAGAAGCCTAGCCCTGCTACATTTAGAACCTCAATATAAGCAAAAGACTCGCCGCCTTCACGTCAGATTGAATACATAAAAGAAAAAAGGGTAACTATTATATTTTTAGCCAAAAACCAAAACTTAAACCTCAACTGGTAGAATTGAGCGTCCACTTTTCAAGGCACATAACATGTCCGTTTCAAGATGGGAATGAACTCAGAATGGTCCCCTGAGTTTTTTATGATACACACAGACAGTGCATGGAACAAGGAACTCTTCTGGGATAATTAAATCCACTATAGTCCGAATAAGTAATGGTAAATGACAAATACCATAGTTTTTCTTTTTCATGATGCTAGCCCGACGCGGGCAATGGGTCACTCGCAAAGAGGTCCCATAAATATAGCTTCCCTCACCAGCTATCTGCAAAGCAGACAGGATCCAGCTTTGGGACTATAGTGGATTTAATTATCCCAGAAGAGTTCCTTGTTCCATGCACTGTCTGTGTGTATCATAAAAAACTCAGGGGACCATTCTGAGTTCATTCCCATCTTGAAACGGACATGTTATGTGCCTTGAAAAGTGGACGCTCAATTCTACCAGTTGAGGTTTAAGTTTTGGTTTTTGGCTAAAAATATAATAGTTACCCTTTTTTCTTTTATGTATTCAATCTGACGTGAAGGCGGCGAGTCTTTTGCTTATATTGAGGTTCTAAATGTAGCAGGGCTAGGCTGCTTTCTAGATCCATGTCCCAAAGCTGGATCCTGTCTGCTTTGCAGATAGCTGGTGAGGGAAGCTATATTTATGGGACCTCTTTGCGAGTGACCCATTGCCCGCGTCGGGCTAGCATCATGAAAAAGAAAAACTATGGTATTTGTCATTTACCATTACTTATTCGGACTATAGTAGATTTAATTATCCCAGAAGAGTTCCTTGTTCCATGCACTGTCTGTGTGTATCATAAAAAACTCAGGGGACCATTCTGAGTTCATTCCCATATATATATATATATATATATATATATATATATATATATATATATATATATATATGATGAATAAAACCATGAAGGAAAGGAAACACAAAATGGTGCTCAAGCGCTTTTGTCTAATGACATCCTCAGGAACACTGAAGTACATAAAAAGGTTACAGAAAAAAAATAATAAATAATATACACATATATATATATATATATATATATTAGGGTGCATCAAAATCACCAATGACATAGTTGCACTTTGTCCCTAAGTTAGAAATGTTCCAATGGTTAAGAAAACCTACTATGTGAATTATTTTTGGATTTGAATGCCATTTATGGGGTCCACACAGACTTCCTATATGCACACCAACCCCACAGTCATTCTGTGATTTGAGATCCAAATAGTAGAAGTTTAAAAATTTTGTTCACTACAAAAATCAGCCCAAGAACATGTAAGTGATATTTCTAAAGGTCATATATACTTCTAAAAAGTGATAGAAACTTCTATAAAGTGATAGAAACTTCTATAAAGTGATAGAAACCTCTACAAAGTGCTAGGAAGTGGTGGAAAGTTATAGAATATTCTAAAAGGAACTGCAATGTATAATCTGATATGCAAGTATTTATGATAAATGTGATTTTTATGTGTTTATGTTAAATGTTTATGTGCAAGTGTTTATGTTAATGAATTTTGTGTTCTCTCTTTACACCTGTCGTGCATTATGGCCAGTTCAGATAGCACAAATGATAAATATGCTGTTAAAACTCGTCAAACTGCTGCCATTTATGGTCTTGGTGCTGGAATCAGTGATGCAGATGCAGAGATAACAGGATCTAGGCTGCCAACATGTGAGCAAGTGTTGCAATGCTACATGTTTCATCAGCAAGAAGGTCTACTGTTTAACCATACAAAATGGAACAATGCTAAATTTGTCTTGCAAAAAATTACTCCATTTTATCAGAAAGGCAACACTGCCATGATTACTGAGAGGAAAGCTGTTGAAAAAAATTATAGCACTATCCGCAAAAAATGCAAAACTTAGGGAACTTCCAGTGGATCGGCGTTCTTCGCCTGGTGCAGTTGCGAAGCTTAAGGGGATTGAAAAGGAGTTACAAGAAACATTTCAGTTGTGGCCAAGGAATGCTGAGCAACTCATAAAAGATCCTGAAGATCTGGAGTTCTTGCAGTCAATGAAATCAGACAGAGTCGCATCATTTGGAAGCCATGACAAAAAGCTCGCATCAAAAGTCCAAAGAAAGCAGGAAAAGGAAATGATGCAAGCAGAACGACAGCTTAAAGCTCATAAAGAAGCACAATATCTACAAGCAAAGTTCAGATTGAGCACAGTGAGGAAAGCAACAGTGATGTTGAGGATAAAGAGGGCAATATAGAGGATTACAAACCAAAACACAAAAATCTCACCAAGCAACTTGTTTAGGAACAACTGCTTTTATAAGTCATGACATACTCAAATCCCATAGGATGGTTTCCCTGTCTACATGCATGAAGATCACACTGGCCCAATAAGCAGCATTTACCAAAGCCATCATTGAGGAATCAGGTGACAAAAAAAGTTTCACACTCATATTCTACTGCCGACAGAGCAAGACATAAGGTTGGTGAAGAGCTTGCATCATTGGTCAAAGAGTCCTGGGTTCCACCACAGTTCCTGTCTTCACTGGGATTCTAAACTGATGTCAACTCTGTCATACCAAACTAAAGCTGAAGAGAGGCTCACCATAGCAGTTGGCAATTCCTATGACATCAAACTTCTTGGTGTGCCTTCCTACAAGCCAAATACAGATCAGCCAGCTGGTCAAATCACTGCTAATCTCACCATGGAGCTTCTCCGATAATGGAATTGTGTTGACTCAGTAGTGAACATGACTTTTGACACAACAACTAGTAACACTGGTCATGTGAGTGCTGCATGTGTTAGTCTGCAACAGGACATAGGTTGAGCTTTACTGTGGTCAGTTTGTCAGTATCACATTGGCGAGGTAATCCTTACACAAGTCTTCAATGATCTGAAAATAGAACCACCAATGTCACCAGAAGTTACCATATTCTGTTGGTTCTGAAAGCATTTTGACACAGTTCTGCACAACAATAATCAGGCACTTAATTTTTTGGATGGTACCTCTTATTCAGATGATGTACAAACCATAATCCATGACTATAGGGCCAGAGCGATTTCATGTGTGCAGTCTGTTGTGAAGCATCAACGTGATGACTACAAAGAATTTTCTGATCTTTATTTGCTCTACTTGGATGGACAAGTAGAGAGTTTTCATTTCAACATCCTGGTGCTGTACACAAGGCTAGGTGGATGGCCAAGCTTCTCTACTCCATTAAGATGGTGCTGCTGGAGGAGCAGATCAGCTCTCTTCCCTCTGGAACCATTACCACGGAAGCACGACCCAAACTGCGTGAGTTTGTCAACTTTGTTTGCTTCTGTACAGCTGGTGGTGGATCACCTGTTCAAGCGCGGTCGAGGCTCCATGGAATGACCTCTGTCTTTACCAAGACATCCTCAGATATGAAAAACTCAGCCCCAGCATATCATCTAGTGCGATAAAAGCTCTCAAGCATCACCTATGGTACCTGACTGCTGAGATGGTACCTCTCACACTCTTTAATGATGCAGTCCCTGAAGCTGAATGCCGCTGTCTGGCTGAGAAACTTATAGCAGTAAAGCCAGCACAAGATCAAGCATCTTTACCACAACATCAATTTGGTACGGGATTTGGGAAACCCAAATTTCCAAACTCCATTTCCAGCACGACAAAGCTTGGCGACTTAATCAACGGAGATTCATGGTACATTTTCTCTGTTCTGGAACTTGACAGTTCTTTCCTGACTCATAATATCGAAAATTGGCCAGAATTAGCTTCCTTTCAAACATCCAGAGAACACATCTCAGCAGTTAATGTCATAAATGATCAGGCTGAGTGTGGGGTGAAGCTAAGTTCTGATTTCCTCATGGCTGCCAGATCAGAACATTACCAAAATGTTCTACAAGTTGTTGAATCTGACAGAAAGAAGCTTCCTAATCTTCGAAAGAGGAAAACTAGGGACTAAACTAATTGTTCATGTTCATGTTCATTTACAGTTCTTGAACATTTTTTATTAAAGTAGTGTTCTTTTGACTCTGACTTGCTTGTATTACCAATAATGTATAGTATCAATAATGTAATGTATAAACCAGAATGTAATGTCAGATGTCAGAATGTAATGTAGAAATCAATGTAATGTATCCCTGTTTTGATTATTTAATACATTTTTACTGGTTCTGATACTTTTGCAAACACGGAAACTGGGATATAAAATGTTTAATTTTGGTCAGTTTAACTCCAATACTAAATATTGCATCAATGATGTGGACCCCCTAGATGACGACATAAATCTTTGAAATTTGACCAAATGTGCTATTTCAGGCATTGGAACACAGTAATCATAGGGACAGATTGAAATAAAACTTTTTGAAAAATCATGGGAAATTTGATGCACCCTATATATATATATATATAATATATATATATATATATAGTAGGGTGTCTCTTATTTTCGAAGTGTTGATTTTTTTAGGTTGCGCCCCCTCAACCAGTTCCATTCGTTGAAAAAACATCACACAAAAAAATTTTTTTGGATTGAACAATTTTTAGAGGTCGCCCGGCTTATTAAAGTTCATAAAATATAGCTATTATTTATGCAATTAATATTTGAAATTACTAGCAGTTGTCAAGTATACTAAACATATGTTTTTAATTAATTAATCATCATATTTATGATGAATTCAATTAAATGAATATATTAGAGGTAATTGTCAAGTTTGTAGCTGAAAATATTGCTTGATAAGACAAGATCAACCTGTTTAAACATGTTTCATCAAGAATGCTCCAGATTATGTTGCAATTGTTTATTTGTCATCATTCAGTGTTCTGCTGTCATAAGTAAAAGGTGTGTAACTGTGTATCACTATACTTCTTTTTTGCTATTATCAGATAATAAACTATGTTATTTATATTTTTCACAATTATTTATACTGATTTTGTTATTAGTGTTTGAAAAAATTTAATGAATTTAATGAAAAAATTAGAATTTATGCTCTTATACACATATTATGAAGTTTTAAACAATGTTGCTATTTGTCACAAAGAATTTAATTTAGTTCAATGGAAATTTTACCTGACATGTGTTTCATGATCTGTGTTTCTATCAGTGGCATCACTAGAGGGGGGGGTGGGGTTGTGCAGTGTTTGAGCAGAAATTTATATTTTTTATAAAAATATCCCTGTAGTTAGTTATAACAACAAAAACATTTTTCGTAAGCCCAGCTTACATGTATCAATATACCTACAAGGCTAAAACTCTATGCTAATTTACTTTTTGAACCTTCTAATGAGCTCCGGTCAGAGCTGTCATTATTACCCAATTACAATGACGCTTCGAATCACGTGGTTTCGTCTGCATGCTCTACAAGCACGCGCTGTTGTTTTCGTTGCTGCTGGTGTTTTTATAGTCGCTGATTTTGTCAAATTTTCTGTTGTTTTAGCTACAATATTGTGGTAATTAGTATTTTTGAACCTATATCAATAACTTTTTTGAGAATGAAGTAGTAATTAAAGGAAAAGAAGGAGAAAAATAAAAAAAGGCTTCCGCTCAGTTGTTGCAGCCTCAAATTTATGAGTATATTTCCATATGCATTTGTCTACAACTTCTACATTATTTGGGCCATGTATTATGCAAACCTAATCCATTAATGTATCTCATGTAACGGTAAAGTTTAACGTTAAAATGAACATAATTTTGATGTAGTTCTTAAACGTTTTTACTTCGAATTCTATTGTTTTCTTACCAAATTTTCACTAACCACATGAAACTATGTAAATGTAAATACATTTAGGCTGTGCGTATGATATTGTAATTTAGCCCATCACAAGTTATGCAAATGATGCATAAATGTTCCTGGAAATTCCTGGAATTGCATACCTTTCCAGTTTTTTTTTTGCAATGATCGGATTGTTCTTGCTAGATATATATTATTATGCATCATTTTAATGAGAAAGAAATGTACTTTAATATTATGTTTATTAAAGTCTCCTAAAATAATTATGTAAGACCAAAGTAATGGTCTGACGTTGGAAGAAAAAAAAAGTAGAGAGAAGTTTAGTCTTCGAGGCCTCTTAACAAGACAAGTCTCCCATCAAAATTAGTTTTACTTACTTTAGCTCCAAATTTTATGGGTAACTTGCATATCTGAAAAGAAAATGAGTTTAACTGCCTCAATCAATATAAATTAATGTTTTTTGAAAGCGCTATCGCTATTGGCCTATTTTTAGAATTGATACCTACACCCCGATATACTTGAATCATTACACACGATGTCAGTATCACTTTCACTTCAAGACATTATTGTATAGAAATAAGGTAACACAAGTACTACAAGAAATAAATAAAAGAAGTACCCACAAACAAATCTGTAGTGAAACAAAAAAAAAAAGGCAAAACAGACCGCGTGACCCTGAACCAATTAGTGGCCATTTTTATTATACTCTGCGGATTTCACGACCCTAAACCAATTGGGAGTCAGTTTTCTTAGATTCTACTCATTTCAGCTGATTAATTCTTACTTACAATTGGTCAGAAATGGTGGGAGACATGCCTACATATTCAAAATTAACCAATTATGGCATAATTTGTGAATTACGTGTTAATGAAGTTACGCGTCTCTTACAGCGATGCGAAGATCTATGGAATGACCGAAGCGTCGTTTTCCGCGATGCGAAGATTTGATTTTAATTTTGCTAGTTGTTTATGTCACTACTATTGCCATTACATTCAGTGATATACGGGAATTATGATTTACGAGTAACAGTACAAAAAACATTACTAAGGATTCTGTATGGTCTGGTACGGGAGGAGGTCCATGGGGGGGGGGTGACACCATGAGTTACCGCACTGGGTGACACCAACCCTAGTGACGCCACTGTTTCTATTTCCAATAAAATAGCAAAATATAAATTTCAACTACAAAAATATTTATTCCTTGTTTCTTAGATTAAAAAATAATAGGAATAATAATTGAGAAAAATACGTTAGATTTATAAAATAGACCAAATTAACTTTGTCTACCAAATTTTTTTTTTTTTTTGTAATTTAAAAAAGTCAAAATAGTGATTTAGCCCTGCTCTACAAAACCATAACACTACATTAATATTTTGTTTTCTTATTTTGCAGATGAATACAAGAAGACCATTCTATTTGCTCGGATCTACAGTAGATGATATTAAAGGCTCAAAGCTGCCCCCATATAGGCAAGCTTGTGGTTATTTTATGCACCTCCACAGAGAGAAAAACATGACTCCGCGATGCTCTGCATCAATCTATTCGAGCCACAATAGTTATCTGGGATAAGGCCAATATTCCTACTCAGCAGGAACCTCGTGCCATGAAGAAGTTAGAGAATTTCTTTAACGAATGGACTTGCTTAAAGAAGCATGCTTCCAGAACAAGCAGCAGAGCCATAAAACCAAGGAGGCTGATTTTGTAGAGCGATTGGAAGATCTCGCTGACATCGCCCATGGAGACGCTGAGAAGCTGATCAAGAATCGTGAGGACTGGGAGTTCCTTCAACTGCAAAGACAAAAAGGTCATCCTGGCTCAATCGGTGGTGTGGACACTGTACATCTTCACCGCACAAAAAATGCAGTCAAACGGTTGGAAGCTGAGGCAGAGAGAAAAAGAAAGTCAGAATCTTTGATGGAGGCATCTACTAGTCAAGTTGTACTGACTGACTTCTTCCACATCTTCCAGCAACACTGATGAAAGTGAGAATGAGGAGGAGGAGCCCAAAGGAGCTTGTGCTTTACCAAAATCTAAGCAAAAATGAGGCATGAAAAACATCATGACTATTCAGATGTCTGCTGCCCTGGATCGTACACAAATTTCCTCTAGAAAGGCAACATTTATCCTCGCAGAGGCAGCTAAAAGCTTTGGTTTGGACGCTTCAGATTACAACATAAACCAACATTCTATCCATCGCCTTCGAAATAAGAACCGAGCTCGTCATGCTAAAGAACTTAAGGAGCATTTCCATGGAGAATGTTCTATGACAGTCCACTGGGATGGCAAGATGATGGAGGACCTCACCTCGCACAAGCACATTGATCATCTCCCAGTACTTGTGTCAGGACCTGGTGTTGAACAGCTGCTTAGTGTCCCCAAAATCCCAAACTCAACTGGAGAAGCACAAGCTGAAGCCGTCTTTAACTGCCTGAATGAATGGGGAATTACAGAGAGAGTAAAAGCAATTTGTTTCGATACAACAGCTTCAAACACGGGTCAATATAGTGGAGCCTGTGCTCTCATCGAAGCAAAATTGGGACATGATGTTTTGTACTTGCCTTGTAGACACCATGTTTTAGATTTATTGTTGGGAGCTGCATTTGAAGCAACATTGGGATCTACATCAACTGGTCCAGAGATATTGATCTTTAAGCGTTTTCGTGACAATTGGACTTCTGTTGATCAAAGCCAGTTCCAAACAGGTGAGACAGACACGATTACTAAAGAAGCAATTATCCAGTCTAAAACTGAACTAATTCAGTTTGCTAGATCCCAGGCACCTATGCTACGGGATGACTATCAAGAACTTTTGGATCTGTCCATCATCTTTCTTGGAGGTGTCCCCAATAAAGGCATCAAGTTTCGTGCACCAGGTGCCATGCATCGAGCTCGCTGGATGTCCAAAGCGCTCTATTCTATCAAGATGTGGCTTTTTCGAAACCAGTTCAAGATGACTAAGACTGAAGAACGAGGAATTCAAGATCTTTCCCTTTTTTCTGTTCTCATCTATATGAAGGCTTGGACAACATCCTCACTCCCTATTGAAACCCCATTTAATGACTGGCTCCTTATGAGGTCATTGATTAATTATCCTAACAAAAAGATTTCTGATGCAACTAAAAAAAAGCTCTCTAACCACTTATGGTACCTGTCTGAAGAAGCAGTTGGTCTTGCTTTCTTTGATGAGCGAATTACTACAGATGTAAAGAAACGCATGGTAAAGGCATTAGAAGATGAGTCCACTGATAGACCACCCAAGCGTCCTCGGATTCCTGAATCGACCTTCTGCTCTGGTGAAGGACTACACCAACTTGTTACAAGAAATACTAGAGAATTCTTTACTAAGCTGAATTTGCCAGAAGGATTTCTGAACAAGGCACCCAGCCAGTGGCGGACCTACATTTTTGGGACCCTGAAGCTTGAACTGTTATGGGGGCTCGTTAGGATAAAGAGGTGAAAATCTGATTTTTGGTGTTAAAATGCACAAGCGAGACGAGTGCAGCCTGAATTGAGAATTCAGATGTCTTTTTATGGTTCCGATTGGCTCTAGCCTAAGGGCTGAGCTATAGAACTATTAAGCCATGCACCAACGAAGGATTCGAGGATCCAGCTGCCAAAATGTAGACTATGAATAGATTCTGGTGAGCTCAGCGAGCCCATACAGCTGGGGGTTTGGGTGCTGCAAGCCCCCGAGAAAATTTTGAAATTTGACCAATTACAGGGGCATTTTGAGGCCATATGAAATGGGTATTAGAGCATATTCTAAGGTCAATATTAAGTACCTCAACCCATTGGCTTATGATTCTATCACTAAAATAGCCTTATTTTAATAACAAACACTTAAAAAAAACCATTGATTTTGTTGAAAAATTCACTCATTAAAAAAAAAGTTGCTTCAAGGCCCCTCCTGGATTAGGGGCCCTGAAGCTTAAGCTTCATTAGTTTCATAGTAGATCCGCCACTGCACCCAGCATTTGGACATCCAACTGTGAATATTTAAGGGCCAGAGCTATTGTTGCAGCTCTATCTGTTGTAAATGACCGGGCAGAACGTGCAGTAGCTTTAGTTCAAGAGCTGAATAAGAAATTGACAGTGGGGGAAGAGCAGCTCCAGTTCCTGCTCCAAATTGTTGCAAAACACCGCCAGAGTCACCCAGTTCCATCAAAAACTGTTCTCAAAAAATAAACATCAATGAGGTCGCACCTTAAAATACACCATATTGTATAATCATTGTATACAGGGTGGGCCGTAAGTTTCCATACATAGGAAAAATAAACATTTTTTTATGGACAACCATTTTTATTTATATAATATGCTCTACATGGTTGCCATTGTTTTGAAAACACATTTCAATACGTGTTCCCCACTGTTGATGAACACGCATTAGCACAGTTGACGTTATGCTTGTAATGGCGTTGGTGATACGTTCCTTTAGATGATTTATGTCTCGTATCTTTTCCTGATACACCATGGCCTTCAAGTGCCCCCAAAGATACAAATCAAGGGGGGTGAGATCTGGGGATCTGGGAGGCCACTCCACAGGACCACGCCGACCAATCCAAGCATCCGGAAACTGCTGATCCAAATACCGACGCACGTGAAGACCATAATGAGGTGGAGCTCCATCTTGCTGGAAGTAAACTGGGAAGTTACCTTCCTCGTTTAGCAGGGATGGGAAAATCTCTTCTTGCAACATGTTAAGATACCTTTCGGCATTAAGATTTCCACTGACAAAAATTGGTCCAATAATTCTGTCACCCCATATCCCGGCCCACACCATCACTTTACCGGCACCTTGCATCTTCGTCGGACTCAGCCAGTTAGGGTTAGCATTACTCCAATAACGTATGTTTTGCCGATTAACCTCTCCATTGACGTAAAAATTTGCTTCATCAGTAAACAAGATCTTACGTCAAACGCATATTCTTAGGGTATCTGAAACATAAAAACAAACGTTTAATTTTTCCTATGTATGGAAACTTACCCTGTATATTAAATAAATGTTGTATAAGGAAATAATGCTAATTAAAGTAATTAAAGTATGTAAATAGCACTGGCATTTTGAATTTATCTCTATATAATAAACTAATGGTTTTTTTTTGTAGCAATGCTTCATTGCTGATTGTATATAAAAAAAGAGCCAGGAAGGATTTTGGATAGGAGAAAAAGGATTGGGATAAAGAAGGATTGAGGACCAAAGGATGGATTATAACAACATCAAGGGTAGGTTAGAAAAGGATCAATGATAAATAAGAAGGCCTATACTTATAAAAACGAATCAAACTAAAAAAAGGAAGGAAGGAATTATGGGTATAATGAGCATAATCATAGGTCAGGAGCTATTATGCCATGGTCACCATTTTTATTAGCCGGGGGCGACCCCTAAATATGAGCCAATTTGTGTCAAACTTTCAAGTTTTAGTTTTTATGCTAAATGGAACTATTTTAGGGGGCGCAGATAAAATAATTCAACATTTCAATTTTGACTACCCAATAAGAGTCACCCTAATATATATATATATATATATATATATATATATACATATATATACTGTATATATATGTTATATATATATATATATATATATATATATATATATATATATATGCAATAAACGGACAAGTAAAAATAAAAATTAAAAATTAAAGGATTATCAGTGGAACAAGACAATTCAATCCCATTTTTGGATGTGCGTGTACATAGGGAAAGCCCAGGTTTTAAGTTTAGTATCTGTTGGAAAACAACAAACAATTTGTCCTACGTACACTTTTACTCGGGACATGACACCCCCACTAAGAAGGCCATTTTTTCATCAATGTTTCTCCGCGCCCTTAGGATCGCCAGTCCGGAATACATCGATGCTGAATTGGAAAAAATCAACAGTATTGGAAGTGATCTCTGTTATCCATCTGCGTTTATGGAATCTTGTCTCAACAAGGCAAAACGAACTTTCTATCGTGTCAATAATAACACTCGTACTTTGTCAAAAAATATTTTAGTACTTCCATTTTTCCCGGGCTTTTTAGGCATTGCTAATGTACTTAAACTTTTGGATATTAATGTAGTATTTTCATATAACAATATTGTGAAAAATATCATAGTAAAAAATAGCCCTACCAATAATTCAGGCATTATCTATAAAATTGGTTGTAAACAATGTGATTCCTTTTACATAGGTCAGACGGGAAAGGATTTGCACACATGTATAAAACAGCATCAATATTCCGTTAGAACAGGACAGTTGTCCAGTGCCCTCTTTGTCCATTTGTCAGAGTTATCCCACTGTATTGATTGGAATAATGCTTCAGTTTTATTCCAGTCTAGCAACATTGTTAATAGAAATATTCTTGAGTCTGCCATTATCCAACTTTCAAATAACTTCAACATAAGCAAAGGTCTTTTTCAACTCGATCCTGTTGTTTTGAATTCCTTCAAAACAGATTTAGATAAGAAGGGTAGAACGCTAAATCTTTGGTAAACTTGTATGCTACTTTATTACCGTAACTTTTAATTTTCATTTTATTTTTATAGACATCGAAACTTAACCAAAAAAGGCAGTGTTAAAACCCAGGCAGATTTCCAGTATAAATTTGTATTTTTATAATTCATTTGATCTTGTGCTAAAAATCGATATTTTTTACTTACAAATCTGTATGCCTCTCTGATAATCCTTTAATTTTTATTTTTACTTCTCCATTTATTGCATATATATATATATATATATATATATATATATATATATATATATATATATATACCATAGATATATGTGTGTGTATATATATATATATATATGTATGTTATTTTTTTTTCTTTCTGTAACCTATATATAGGCTGTAACCTTTTTATGTACTTCAGTGTTCCTGAGGATGTCATTAGACGAAAGCGCTTGAGCACCATTTTGTGTTTCCTTTCCTTTGTGGTTTTATTCATCATAAATATTTTTCATTTGTTACTTTCGTGAAATAATTTTCATATATATATATATATATATATATATATATATATATATATATATATATAGTGCCTGCAAAAAGATTGCACTCACTTATTAGAAACTGTCTTTCGTTAAAGATTTATATCATTCATCATAAGTTGGTTTTTTGGAAGGAGACATTTGGTAACTCTCTATTTCCATTGTCTTAAGGTCAGTCAGGAACTGTGCAAACAAACTCAGTGGTGTCTTAGACATTGTTGAGGATGCTTGTTTGAAAAATTTTCTTTAGTAATTTTTCAATGTTCTCAGACAGTTTTTGTTAACATTTTGGTGTGTTTCTTGAAAATTATGGGAAGCAAAAAGTAATGATATTAGAGGTACTATCATTGCACTTGCAAAACAGTCGCTTTCAAGCCTCAAAATATCAGGTCATCCCATAAGTAATATCGTTTTTTTAGATCGGAATTTGAAGGACCAAAAAAAACCTCAACTGAAACTTTTTAATCTAGTATATATTTTCCATCGGAATCAATGACACTCTGCCAACGTCCTACAAGCTTTTCAATGCCATGTTTATAAAATTCAGGTGGTTTTGAGGCAAAAAATGTACAAAGACTGGTGTGCAGGTCATCTAAAGAAGTATACTGTTTCTCGTCAAGATAGTTTTGCAGACTCCCGAAGAGATGATAATCTGAAGGTGCAAGGTCTGGAGAATATGGAGGATGTGGAAGTTTTTCCCACCCAAGCTGCTCAATTTTTGCAGAAGTGATCCAAGCGGTATGAGGACGTGCGTTGTCATGGTGGAACACGATTCCTTTCCGATTAACCAAAGGTCTCTCTTCTTTTAGTGCAGTGTTCAATTGATCCAGTTGTTGACAGTAGACTTGAGCGGTGATTGTTTGGTTGTGTGGTAAGGTTTCAAAGTGTATTACACCACCTTTATCCCACCAAACACTAAGCAACACCTTCCGAGGGTGAAGATTTGGTTTTGGCTGTGGTGTCGCTGGTTCTCTGGCACAAACCACTGTCGATGGTGCTTAACATTCTGGTACAGTATCCACGTTTCATCACCAGTCACTAAACAGTGCAAAAATGAATCTTGGAGTTCACAGGAATGAAGAGCTGTGCTAATGTTTACCCACACCCTCAGATTGTCAACCGACAATTCATGTGGCACCAATTTTCCTAACTTAGGCACTTTCCCGAGTTGTTGCAAATGTCGATGGATGGTGGATGGGGATGAATTGAGTTTCTGGGCCAATTATTTGACAGTTGTTGAACAGTCTTCTTCAAGTGCGGCTAACAGCAGGGCATCCAGAGCATGCTGCATCTGTCAAATAGTAGTCATCATTCCTAAACTTTTGAAACCATCTTTGACATTTCCTCACATGCAGAATATCATTGCCAAAAATGTCCTGAATGTTTCGCGTTGCTTCAGTAACACTTCCCTTTTTGAACTCGTAAAGCATTATATGCCTGATATGCTCTTCTGATACTGCCATGTTTATGAGGGGTTCACATAAAGCAAAACACACGTCTTCACTGGTCAAGGTCTGTAAAGGATGTAGAGAAACACGATAGATCTCCTCTTAGATATAACCTTCAGAAAGTTTATGCTTAAACCAGGTAGGACTAGTTTAAACTTAATCTATCATAAAAAACGACATTACTTATGGGATGACCTGATAGCTTGACATTTGAAAATATTGCAATCTTCAGTATAAAAATCGTTGACTTCTTTTCATAAGGAAGGAGCTATCTCAATGCCAAACCCAAAATCATGAACAGAAAGACAAAAAAAAGACATTGAGAAGAACTGATTCAGCTTTGAAATGATTAGTGTTGCTAATCCAACTATTTCAGCATAAGAAATAAGACAATCTCAGCCAGCTCTCCTTCATGACCATTAGTAAAGGGACTATTTAGCACTGCCTGCAAAAAGACCTACAGCTTCTGTCAAGATATCCTTTGAAAAACCCTTTACTATCTATCTAAATGAGAAAAAAATGATTAGCATTTTGTCATCAATATAAGGATTGGTCAAAAGATGACTGGAACATGGTAATGTTTAGCAATGAATCATCTTTTAGAACATTTAATTATTGTCTATGTTCTGTTAGGAGGCCTCATGGTTCAAACAGATTTGACCCAAGGTACATTCAGAGAGACCATAAAACAGTATCTGGAAGTCATAGTTTGGGGTTGTTTTTCAGCCAGAGGTCAGGGGGGACTATATTTTTTAGAAAAGGGTGCTACTATGATACTGAATGGTATTTAAATCTTCTGAAGTCAAGGCATCCCCTCATATGGAAATTCATGATGCTACAACATTTCAGCAAGATGGTGCTCCTTGCCATAAAGCAAAGAAAGTGATAGATTGGCTGAAATCACAAAAAATTAATATTCTAAATTGCACCAGAAACAGTCCAGATTTAAACCCAAGGAGAATATGTGGAACTACATGAAGCAGCACCTCCAAAATGAAGACTGAAGTTCCATTTCAAAGCTGATTGAAAACAGTGAAGCAATTCTGGGTTATGAACATTTCCATTGAATATTGTTGCAAGCTATTTGAGTCAATGCCGGAAAGAATGAAACATAATTAAAGTTGATGGAGAAATGACTAAATATTAAATAAAGGGTAAAAGGTATAATGACTTTTATTTTATCTTCAGTTTGTACACATTTTCCACATATATTGAAAATGAAAAGGTGAGTGCAAAGTTTTTGTGGGTATTGTATATATTAGGGTGGTCCACAGAAGGGGGTTGAAATTTTTTCTCAAAAAGTTTTGTGTGCTCATAGCCCAAATGTACCCACGAAATGAGAAACTAGTGCATGTAAATTTTTTTTAAATTAATAAATATTTAGGGTGTACACACTGCTACCATTTTTAATGCATCGTAATGCTTGGCTCTGATATGGCCTATAGCAGGCATAACTCGGAATGTAAAAAAAAAGTTGCATAATTTGCCCAGTTTCTAATTCCAAATTATGTTCCTAATTAACTAATTAATTAAGTTTACACTTGGCAACCCTTACTTTTTAACATGCTACGATTTGGCATCATATTTCAAATACTAATGGTTTTCCTCAGTTACTCTCCCAGCAAGAATCAGATAGGGTATATTAAGTGTTCACGCATAACTGGGAATCATTTATCTTAGCTTGCTTTTTAATAGGGCGGGGGAACAGAAATGGTGACCCCCAGTTTTCTGGTCTTTAAAAGTTGCTATCATACAAAAGAAGTAAAATGAACTATGTTTCACAAATATCTGATGTCATTAACCCCCTGTACATGCCCTCTGAAGTTTTGCTGATATTAAGAATGAAAATTATTAGCCACTATATCTGGTTTTGTTAAAAAAATACTATTAAATTGCTATGACATCAATATTCACATCATAAATTTAGTTAACTGAATTGTTTGCTGATGCTAAATAACAATATTAGCTACAAAAACTGATTATTTGCCATTGAATATTATTTTATGATTACCATATTATTTACATATAATCATATTATATTATGTATATGTATATATAGGGTGTCCCATAAGCCCAGCATCATAGGAAAAAACATAAAAAAGCAAAACAAAAGCTTTTATTTACAGAATGTACTCAATATGTCCACCATTGTTTTCAATACACAAATTCAGACATGATACCCAGTCAGCAAGCACACGGTGAATGATGTCAGGAGTAATGGTGTTACATGCCCCAATAATGTGCTGCCACAAATGTTCAACACTCCTAATTTTCTCTGCATAATACCAGCGCTTTCAAGTGGCCCCAGAGATAAAAATCTAGTGGTGTGAGATCCGGGCTTCTAGCTGGCCATTCCACAGGCCCTCGATGTCCTTTCCAATGACCAGGAAATTGTTGGTACAGGTATTCCCTTACTTGGGTGCTGTAATGTGCAGGAGTGCTGTCTTGCTGGAACCATGTTGGGAAATTTCCTTCTTCATTCAAGACACTGGGAAATGCTTCTTCCTTGAGCATACGTAGGTAGGTGCTTCCAGTGACATGTTCATCAAAAAACAGGGGGCCTTTGATGCGATCCTTCCAAATGCCACACCATACCATCACCTGAGATGCACCTTGTTCCTTTGAAGAGGTATACCAGTGAGGGTTGTTTTGAGACAAGTAGCGGGTGTTCTGTCGATTTACCTCACCATTTCCATAAAAAACAGCCTCATCACTGAACAGAATGGTAGATGGGAAATTGGCATCCCGAGCATATGAATTATGGTTTGTAGAAATAGAAAAGTATGAATTTCTCCTATGATGCCGGAGTTATGGGACACCCTGTGTGTATATATATATATATATATATATATATATATATATATATATATATATATATATATATATATAATCATGCGGGTTGCTTCTACAGAGCTTCAATTTAATATTTAGGAGAAATCCAATGACAAGGAGAAATGTAAATGCCATGAAAAGTCTTCTTTAATGCGCAATGTTTCGAGCAAATACGCTCATCTTCAGGCTGTATGATAACAATGTGAAATTAAAATCAATAATTGAATGAAAAACAAGACAAAGAAAATTTCTATAACCTATTCATAAAGGCAAACTTTAAAGGACTGAAAAAAGAGGGTTAAATTCTAAGTTATACAGATTTACATTTAAAATTAAGAAGCTATTTTTAAATACATATAGTAAATGTGAAATTAATACACTGGAAAAATTAACAATAGTACACTGGAATAATGAAACTAACTAACCTTTCACTGCAATTTCCGAGGCTAGACTGATTTAAGCAAAGGCAAAACGAGAAAACATAAGATAAGATAAGATAAGATAAGATGGTGAGGGCGATTGGGGAAGGGGGGATTATAAGGAATTGGGAAGGAGGAGGGATTATAAAAAGTTTAAAGGGACAGCTGATGAGTCAACATTTAGCGTAGGGGTCAAAGTTTTAATGTAAAGTGATTCCAAAATTCTAAGTGAGTTGGGACAAGTATTACAACCAAGAATTTTAAAATTGTCTAAAGTGACATCAGTTTTACATTTTATACTGTGTTCCCGAATACTAGAAACTTCTTTAGTTTTTAAAATTTTACCTGTTCAGCCACTTATTCCCATATGCGAATAAAATCTAGCCCTGAGAGAGCGAACAGTGCTGCCAATGTAATTCCCAAGGAGACACCTAGGGCAGGTAAATAAATATACAACACCGCTACGCAACGAGTCAGGGGTTCGATCCTTCGCTGAGAAAAAGCTACCTAAAGACGTTTTATTAATAAATATGATGCGGAAATCAGTATGATAAAAAAATTTCCTTAACAACTTTGTAAATTTAAGCTTAAATTCCTTATTCAAAGGACCCATTTCAGGTACCAAGAAATATTTTATATCCTTCGGCACTGTAATACAAGGAAGTTGAGGGCTATAAACATTATTTAAGAAGGATCTAATTAGTTTATCTACATATTGAACAGGAAAACTATTATTGGTAAAGTATGATCTTAGATTATTAAATTCATCATTAAGTAAGGTAAAACTAGAGGTCAAATTATATCCTCTGAACAGGAGAGTTTTAATACAAGACATCTTATAGTTGAAATCAGTAAAACTAAAAAATTCATGCCCAAACCAGTGAAAGTGGGTTTCCTGTAAACTGATGTAGTAATAGAATCACCGTTTTTCGAAATTAAAAGATCTAAAAAGGGAAGGGAGCCATTTTTCTCAGTTTCCATTGTATACGTTATATTGGGGTGCAAAGAATTTAGGAAGTTAAAGAATTGTTGCGCTTGTACCGCATTATCAAAGACAGCTATCGAAACATCAACGAAGCGTCGATAGAAAATTGGCTTGAGATGAGTGAGAGATTGACTAAAAATTACACTTTCTAAATGAGTCATAAAAAAATCAGCTGCTAACGGTCCGACAGGTGATCCCATCCCTACACCATCAATTTGTTGGTAAACCTTATTGTTGAAAGTAAAATAGCATTGTTTGAAGACCAATTCTAAAAGTTCCTTAAAATGAGACAATGAAAAACCATGAAAAATATCAACTGAGCTAAAAACCCTATCTAAAATAATGGCAATAGTTTCAGTTACAGGTACATTTGTGAAAAGCGACTTTACATCAAAACTGACAAAAAACTTTTTTGAATCAAAGTTCTCACCAAGAAGGTCTTTTTGGAATTCAAACGAGTTATTTATAGTGTAAGCATTTTTCGCAAAGGGTGACAGGAGATGAACAACAAATTTTGCCAATTGAAAGGTGGGTAAGTTATACGAAGCTAAAATAGGACGGAGAGGTGTTCCAACTTTATGGATTTTAGGCAAACAGTATAATTGAGCAAGATTAGCACCAGATGCGAACAACTGAGAGTAAGTATCCTTTTTTATTATCTTTAAGGACTTTAGTCGTGACAGAAATCTATTAACCTGGTCTTCTAACCTTACAATGACTTTATTGACAGGTTCAAGAATTTGTTTGAATTTAGTAAGATCACTTAGGATTTCATTAGTTTGTTTGGTCTTCAAACAATGCTATTTTACTTTCAACAATAAGGTTTACCAACAAATTGATGGTGTAGGGATGGGATCACTTTCACTGGTTTGGGCATGAATTTTTTTAGTTTTACTGATTTCAACTATAAGATGTCTTGTATTAAAACTCTCCTGTTCAGAGGATATAATTTGACCTCTAGTTTTACCTTACTTAATGATGAATTTAATAATCTAAGATCATACTTTACCAATAATAGTTTTCCTGTTCAATATGTAGATAAACTAATTAGATCCTTCTTAAATAATGTTTATAGCCCTCAACTTCCTTCTATTACAGTGCCGAAGGATATAAAATATTTCTTGGTACCTGAAATGGGTCCTTTGAATAAGGAATTTAAGCTTAAATTTACAAAGTTGTTAAGGAAATTTTTTTATCATACTGATTTCCGCATCATATTTATTAATAAAACGTCTTTAGGTAGCTTTTTCTCAGCGAAGGATCGAACCCCTGACTCGTTGCGTAGCGGTGTTGTATATTTATTTACCTGCCCTAGGTGTCTCCTTGGGAATTACATTGGCAGCACTGTTCGCTCTCTCAGGGCTAGATTTTATTCGCATATGGGAATAAGTGGCCGAACAGGTAAAATTTTAAAAACTAAAGAAGTTTCTAGTATTCGGGAACACAGTATAAAATGTAAAACTGATGTCACTTTAGACAATTTTAAAATTCTTGGTTGTAATACTTGTCCCAACTCACTTAGAATTTTGGAATCGCTTTACATTAAAACTTTGACCCCTACGCTAAATGTTGACTCATCAGCTGTCCCTTTAAACTTTTTATAATCCCTCCTCCTTCCCCAATTCCTTATAATCCCCCCTTCCCCAATCGCCCTCACCATCTTATCTTATCTTATCTTATCTTATCTTATGTTTTCTCGTTTTGCCTTTGCTTAAATCAGTCTAGCCTCGGAAATTGCAGTGAAAGGTTAGTTAGTTTCATTATTCCAGTGTACTATTGTTAATTTTTCCAGTGTATTAATTTCACATTTACTATATGTATTTAAAAATAGCTTCTTAATTTTAAATGTAAATCTGTATAACTTAGAATTTAACCCTCTTTTTTTCAGTCCTTTAAAGTTTGCCTTTATGAATAGGTTATAGAAATTTTCTTTGTCTTGTTTTTCATTCAATTATTGATTTTAATTTCGCATTGTTATCATACAGCCTGAAGATGAGCGTATTTGCTCGAAACGTTGCGCATTAAAGAAGACTTTTCATGGCATTTACATTTCTCCTTGTCATTGGATTTCTCCTAAATATTATATATATATATATATATAATATTATTATATTACATGATTATTTTAGTTGTAACTTTTTTATACTTGTTTAATAATTTTTTCTCATTTACAAGAGCTAAAGAAATCTTAAAATAGACACTTACAGTAATTAACAGGATCAAAATGAGAGAGTTACATTCTGCTTCCACACGCCAGTGTGGAGATGTGGAATATATTGAGCTATATCAGTTTAAGGCAGGTGTACTGCCACTCTAGCAAGATGTTATTCAAATGATGATATTCATGCTGAGGCCAGCTAGAGCTGGTAAGAATAAACTTTCTGTTAGTGATGCTGCATGGAAAGTTGCCTACAACTTGTAGAATCTTTGGATCTGGTGCAACCTATACACAAAGTCAATCAGTAACATTGTCAACCAAATAACAAAATTGTATAAAAAAAACAGTCAGGTTTGCTCACAGAGAATGACTGAAGCAAAATGAACAGAAATTTCAGAATTCAACAACCGTGTTGCAGCCACTTTGTTTGACATCTCCTGTATTGATATGAAATCATGAAGATGCCAAGAGAAGATCTATGGTGTTAAAGTTACTGAGATAGAATGGAAGTTCCTGGAGGATCAACGAGGACCAAGAAAAATGTCTTGTGATAATTCAGTGGACATGGCATGGCAAAGAACAGCTGAGAGGCAAATGAGGATGCAAGCTGCAATGGACAAGATGCTCCTAAAGGAACAAGAAGACAAAGAAAAATCAGTTTGTATCACAGCTTTACCAAGAATTTGATGGCTTGATAACAAATGAGGACACATGCACTGAAGATGAATATATCCCTGAAGAAAATATACCATCAACATCAAAAAAACGAAAATTTGTGTATGCAAACTTGGATGAGGATAGAGACAAGTTGCCTCATCAATACAGGCATATCTGTGAAAGTCCGGCAAAAATAAAAGAAGAATTCTACAGAGTGGCTGACAAACTGATATCCAAATATCATTTATCATACAACCAAGCAACAACAGCTATTATTGAAGTGGGAAACTACATGTTCAATCGCAGCTGGAAGTACTTTGACGAAAATGCGCATTACATTGATTTAGACACAGCTCCAGCCCAATCAGCATGCCAAAAAATAGGAAAAGCTATTGAAGCCTTTGTACTGGCAGAAATAGTACAAGAGATCATGAATTCAGATGAGTCAGTCACAATTACTTATCATGATGATGGATTTAGAAAATAGGGTGCAGGGTCATTTTATGTTCAAGGTATCACAATTAATGGAAAATATCGTTCCTTCCCAACACTGCAGCTAGTATCAGAATCACGAGAAAATCTAGCAGCACTGAGAGGTACTATCCTGAACATTTTATCGGTAATCAGTGGTTTCGATCGTAAGACTCTGTATGAGAAAATAGATTTTGTGATGACTGATGCAACAAGCCACAGTAGGCCTGTTCAAAAATCAACTTTTTCTTATTTTCATAGGTTTCTGTACATTTTCCCATGCTTTTTGACCTGAAAAAGCCGAAAATCACAACTATTTTGACCTAGGATGTTGGGAAGCATTGCCGCATGGAGCTTTAAATTTTTTGCCTTGAAATCGGCCAAAGCGCCAATTCCGGGGTCCCTTGAATTATGTTTTGCACTTTAACTTTTGATCTAAACAAGATAGAGCAACAAATTAGGTATCAAATGAAAGAGCATAAAATTAATAAATAATAATAATAATAATAATAATAATAAATAAATAATAATTAATAATAATAATAATTATCTATCATTTTTCAGGAAACAACAGAAACTCAATCAGAATCTAGAAAACCATCTACAAGTTACAACTTCACAATGGCATTAAGTAAGGAGCTGAGGGAGCTCCGTGGGCGCACAGTTGATATCTCAGAACCTCCACGTACTGTCCACAGGCAGGTGTCAACTGGGCCATCTACCAGAGCTCTCACTGAAACTTTCCTGCTTGGATACCCTTCAGCTTTTATCAGTGGTTCCCAGCTTCCCACCAACAGACAGGCGTTCCAGAGGCAGTTGTTCACGTGGATGACATTACCTGGGGTGACTCAACTGACAACGATGCTAACACAGAGGACATGGATTACCATCAGCCTTGTCCTGGATGTTCTCACCATCAAGACACTGTGACTAGTGTGACTGACGTTTCCAAGGAAGGTCATGGAATGTGATGTCATCTGCAATACAGCTGATCGTCTTGGTTTATCAGACAATCAAGTTTCTGCCACCTTGAAAGCTGGAGGGGCTGATCTGGATAACTTCGTCATCTCAACCTCAACAACACGTCGCAACAGAATGCTGTCCAGGTATAATATCAGCCAGAGTCACATGTCCAAGTTTTGTGAAAAACCCCACAGTACGCTGCCTTACACTGGGATGGAAAGTTGCTCAAAGATGTCTTGGGCAGTGAACCTGGAAGTACCTCAGAGACTTTAGCTGTGCTAGTGTCTGGTCCACCTTCATACACTGAAGGAAAGTTATTGGGAGTACCTGTCATCGACAATTCTTCTGGCACAGCTCAGGCTGAGGCTTCAATGGATTTACTGGAGACATGGGAACTTACGGATAATGTTACTGCCCTTGTTTTTGACACTACATCCAGTAACAGTGGAGTTCACAGAGGAGCTGCCAAACTGCTAGAGAAAATGCTGAACAAAAAGGTGTTTTATCTGGCCTGTCGACATCACATCCTGGAAATCCTAGTAGGAGCAGTTTGGGAGAAGCTGTTTGGGAAGGTGAAGGGGCCAGATAATCCCTGGTTTGAGCATCTGAAGGATGTTTGGACGGACTTGTCCAAGGAAAACCCAAAGATGCTGGCTATCAACAGCAAATGGCTGAAGGAAAAGAAGAAGAACAGTGAAGAAATACTCCAAGACATTCTAACAGCAGAAAGGCTTCCAAGAGCCAACTACAGGGAAATGGCTGAACTGACAGTCATTGTTCTTGGAGGAATGCCTCCTCGAGGTATTCACTGGAGTCGACCAGGCGCCATTCATCAGGCCAGATGGATGGCCAGAAACCTGTACTCCATGAAAATGCTGATGTTTGCAGATCAACTTGAGTACGACGAAGACACTGTATCAAAGCTGGAAAGACTCAACACCTTCCTTGCGCTGTTCTACACTCCTGTATGGATGTCACTGTCTGCTGCAGATGCTCCCATGAATGATGTAAGTCTAATCCAGGACATGTTGAAGTACAAGAAAACTGACCCAGAGCTTGCTGATGCAGTACTTAATAAGATGGAAAACCACAAATGGTACCTGACGCAGGAAGTCGTGCCATTTGCCCTGTTCAGCAGTAGATTGAGTGACACATTGAAGCACGACATTGCTGCCCAGTTACATGCCACTGAGAAGCCAGACAGCTTCAGAACAGGAAAGCCTCTATTCCAGAGAGTCACAGCTAAGACCACCCTGGTTGATCTCATTGGCCCAGAATCACATTTCCTGCTGGGCACACTGAACATTGGATCTGAGTGGCTTCTGGAACCTGTCACGTCTTGGCCACAGAATGAGGACTACAGAAAAGCATTGGACTATGTTAAGAATCTGAAAGCGTGAATGACATTGCTGAACGTGGTGTCAAGATGATGAGCGACTTTGCAAATGTCATAACAACAGATGCCAAGCAAAGGGACTATCTCCTTCAAGCTGTGGAGTTCAACAGACGCCGCTTTGACAGCTTCAAGAAACAAACTCAACAACTGACTGTGTAAATGTCATTATGAAATTAATCATCATGTAATGCTTTCACTTCTTGATCGATTAGACTTGTGACAAAATGTTAATCTCAAATTTGTGTCATGAATAAGGCCTTGTCTGTCTTGAGTGTGAGAAAATGAATTTTGATATTTCTGAAATCTTTGTATGTACCAATGTGCCATTTCTTGTTCCAAGACTATCATAATTGTATAAGTTAGAAAGAGGATTAAAAACACTTTAATTTGGTGCCTATTTTGTTGCTCTATCTTGTTTACATAAAAAGTTATAGTGCAAAACATGATTCAAGGTACCCTGGAACTGGTGCTTTTGGCCAATTTCAAGGCAGAAAACTTAAAGCTCCATGCGGCAATGCTTCCCAACAACCTAGGTCAAAATGGTTGTGATTTTCGGCCTTTTCAGGTCAAAAAGCATGGGAAAAAGTACAGAAACCTATGAAAATAAGAAAAAGTTGATTTTTGAACAGGGCTAAAGCCACAGCATTGGGGTCGAAAGCATTGTATCTGACATGCTTGACACCGATCACACACCTGAACATCTCTTATGTCAAGTTCATCCTACATTAATGTTTAATCACAAAATTGTTGAAGTGTTTAAAGAGATTGATAACACTATTGGACCAGACAAGATATTTGCAAACTTCTTTGTCAGTTGTGTTACATCCCATGATTCAATCACAGAACAGTTCATGGACTGTTTAGTGAGATTGGTTTCACACGATTATGACCATAAACAGTGGAACAAAGCAGGTGACTTTGATCAATACATCATGCCAAACAAGAATGCTGCTGTTCACCTACAAAAAGAGAGGTTCAATAGGCTTACTTTCTTGTGCACTATCACCATCCACTTGGATGAAGATGTTTCTAATTTTCTCAACAAGTATGAACACATCACTAACCAACTTGCATGCATCCTGTGCTCATTCAGTAACCTTGAATATATTCGCATCCCTTGTCTAGCTGGTGCACTAATTGGAATACATTTGATTGAACCATTCATCAGTCTGACATTGGCCAGCACAACAGATTATGCTAAGATCATGATTGCATTGCCAATGCTGTACGATGACTTATGCAAAATGGATCCATCTGATCTTCTGAACATTGATGAGCCTGCATTCAACTTCATATCACCTGATAGGTTTAAAATGGTTCTGTGGAATGAAGACATCCGTAATTCAATCACGAAAGCTGTTAACTGCTACAAACCAAGAGTCACAAATGTTCTCAGCATCATGATGAAGAAATTAGCAGCTGGATGGCAGAAACAACGTGGAGATATATTCCAGTTTGGTGACTGTGATCTACAGATCTACAGAAGCCAAGGCTAACAAAGACCCTAAGATCCACTCTAAGGTTAGCCCAAGAGAAAGAAAAGAGTAGGGGGTTAAGAGAAGAGAATAAGAGGTTAATTAGGTAGCAAAACCTATCATTCGTGGGTTAACATTCATTCAGAAAAAGAAAAAAGACTCACCATCATCATCCGCTGGCCACTGCCGACAAGTCGGAAAAATAGTCGAAGAGAATACGAGAGGGGTGAAAGATGAAAAGAAGTAAAATAAGAACGCTTACAAACCATGCAAACTACAGACATGCAAGTAAGGAGAGGATAAAAAAAAGTAGGTGAAGTTAAACAAAAAGTGGGTTAGTTTACTCTACGAGCTACATCTACATTCGTGTTAGTCTAATATATATATTTTTTTTTTAAATTTTTGCTGGCATGTCACAAGCTGGCATTAGACATCAACAGACTCATCCCCAATTACCACCCCCAGAGCTCCTGTTGCCAATTGTTTCTGTTCACATACACTGCACTGTTGTCTTATTAATATTTATAAATACATAAATTTGAGAAAAATATGAAAGCACAACTGTTCACAAGCTATTTCCAATAAGGACTGATGCTACAGTAGGGATGGACACTACGGATGCTCGCGCATCACATGTTCCGATGGGTGCTCATTGAGCACTCGTTATGTGGAGTATTATGGTCAATGGGAGGCTTCTCGTAAAGAGAAAATTTGTCATTAAGGTTACTCATTAAGAGAGGTACCACTGTATAAAGTCATATGTCATATGATAACCTTGACTATCAGCCAGAACAAAAAATTTATACCTCCACTTATGTGGCTTACTTGGTATGTACTGCTTTATCCCACTATTGCCCTTGAATGGTAGAAGCTGCTCGTCTATGTATAAGCTTTGTGTCATAGGAATTTGTTGAAATTTTGCTCTTAGATGGTCTACCATTGGATGCACTTTGAAAAGCTTATCATTATGATTATTCCTGTTTGGGTCCAAGGTTGTATTATCTACCATATAGAGCTTTGATTTTACCTCTTCCCATTGGTTATGGCTCATCACATTTACTACAATATCCCTAAGAGAACCTAACTGATTGGACCAATGCATATGAGTATTAGGCAGTTTACTGATGGAAAAGCATACACACAGACCCAACCATTGCTCTAGTTCCTTTCAATCCATATTGAGAGGCTTATTAGGGTTGCTTTGCACTGAATATAAATTGCTTTGTGTAACAATTATATCTAAAACTCATCTGTAAAGAAACTGTGTGTGTATTCAATTGGTTGATGCAAATAATCAGTAAATACATACTCTGGACCAAGATACTCATCAATAGTTGTAGAATCTGTTGGACTACCTTGTTGCCATAAAACACGGAATGCACTTTGAATAGCATTTTTCTCTATTGTTGAATCATCTTCCAAGGGAATTGTGTGATCAGTTAAAGCTTCTACATCCACAGTGGTCTGGTCAGCAGTAAGATCCATTATTTCCTCTGGGGTTATTTCTACAATAAGAAAAAAGCCTAAGATTAGAAATATCCAAATTTTGTATTTTCTTTACTTAATTGTATGCAGTTATAGTCAAGAATAAAGCCTACCTTCATCAATATCTCATTTGGGAACATAATCTGGATCTACCAGTGAATCATCATCTCCATCTAGATCAATGTCATTGTCAGCATTGTCAAGAGCAATTGCTTCAACTTTCCGATCAAGTCTACTCCCTCGAAGCCTCTGAACTCTTCTTCCATAGAAACTTCACACTGTCAGCTCTATAAAACAAAGAAATTCTATATATATATAGGCCTATCCCTATGCATTCCACATTAGACAAATTAGTATAATACTTTTCATAAAAACAGTAATAAGTAATGTGTGTGTGTGTGTATATAGTGCCACATTATGTTTGGTATTTGGGAGAAATGGAGTAAAATTTCACATAATTATCGTAAGTTTGGTCATCACGTGCCCAGATGGACAAAATCATCCAATAAATGAACACTATATTAACTTTTTACACAATGAGTTTATTGTTATTTTCAATACATCAATATACTATTATACACTTCATTTATGGGTGTAAATTATTTCATAATAATTACATACCTGGTAAATCTTCCATAGCTTTCCAAAAAATATAGTACTGTATGAGAAAAACACCACTTACATCTGCTTCAAACATTTCTCAAATATTGAAGCTAAAACCGGAAAATCATTGAATGGAAGACTCTGCAAAGAACATTCTAGACTTAATTAGCTGAAGGCATCATCCATTTGGGAATTGAGCATACCATTTTCCTATGTTGGCTACAATTATATTAGCAGATGAATTTGTCCGCTTGGGCAGTAAAGAGTTAAAGTTGCTATATTACTGTTGTATTATTGTTTTTGGTTTATGTTGAATAATAATTTTTGCTGAAAATTCATGTACATTAGTGCATGGTTAATGTTAAAGTGTGACTTTAAAAGTCTACATGTTTGAAGTTGCTATATTTCTACATAATTATTTCCATAGTAATAAAAAAATGTCAATTTTTGGTTTCTCTTTCTAGGTTGTGATGATGGCAACTGCATTGCATAAGAAAACAACTATCTACTTGGTTTGATGGCACCATCAAAGCAATTCCTAAGTCCTGTCTACCTACTTTTAGGCAAGTTCTCCAACATTATTTTCATCTGAAAAGGAGTGAGCCAACTCCTACAAAAAATGAGTGCATCAATATGGTGGTGAAGGAAACCATGGATATCTGGGGAATGGCCTGCATCCTACTCAAGAGGAGCAGAATATCAAATGAACCCTGAATGGAATCCTGTCTACATGGAAGAAGTTGAAAAAGGGTTCCAACAGGAGAAGTAAGCCACAAATACAGAAGGAACAAGAATTCTCAAACAATCTTTAAAAGCTCTTCAGCATTAAGCATCATGATGTGGAAAGACTGATCTAGAAAGAGGAAGACTGAGTCTTCTTGAAAGACCAAGAGAGGGAATGCAAGTTTCACATGGGATGAGTTAATGAAGCACTGGCTAAGAAAGAAATGAAACAGAAGTATCTTAAGAAGAAGGCCAGAGGGCAAAAGGAAGTAGCAGAGAAGCAGATGCATGAAGAGCAAGAGACCATTCAGCTGGAGTCAACCAGCACCTCTTCTGATGATGAAGGCCCTAGTTCATTTTCAAAGATGCATCAAGTTGGAATGGATCCGGATTTTCAGGTCCCTGGCCCGTCAAATGCAGCTCCTTGCACTGCACCTCAAATGAGGCCTAAGAACTTCATGTACCCTGGTCCTGCTGCCCCCCCCCCCCCCCCCCCCTGGATAGACCCAACACCAGCGATTGTGAGGCAGTTCACATTGTGGTATCTACTGTGAAGCCTTGGAGGGAACATTGAAGAACTGGCCCATCAGTCACTCCACATTCAGGAGAACCTGTATATGACATTGCAGTGACCACATCACTTTTGTGAAACAAGTTGTCTCATCTTCTAGTGCCAATACTGGAATTGTTGTTTCATTGGGTCAGGAAACTTTCCCATCCCTCACAGAAATGACTACATTGATCGTCTCCCAGTACTGATCTCTGGGAAGGATGTATCATCATCATCAGAGAACATCCAACTCCTGGGTGTTCCAAAGCTTGCATGTGAACAGGAATGGCACAAGCAGATGCCGTGGTTGAGGCCTTGAAGGATTGGAAGGTCGAAGACTGAGCATCGCCATGAGCTTTGATATGACTGCAAGCAATACATGTCATATTGATGGGGTTTGCACTCTGATTGAACAGTGACTGGGAAGAAATTTACTCCACCTTGCTTGCAGACACCATATCCTGGAGGTCATTCTCAGAGACGTCTTCAAGACAGTTCATGGATCATCCAGCGGTCCAGAATTGGCAGTGGTTCAATCAAACAAACTTCAAGACTGGAATGATGGATGAACATAGTGCAGTTTTCAAAGAGAACCCTGAATGGGTACAAGAAGCTTTCAACTACTACATAAAAGCTCTTGAGTGTGCACAACCCTGTGATGACTACCGCTGACTCCTGGAGCTGAGCGTAGTCTTCCTAGGTGGGACACCTCCCCGAGGGATTTGATTTGAACAGCCTGCCCCCATACACCATGCTCACTGGATGTCAAAGGCAATATACTGTCTCCAAATATTCATGTTTCAACCTCAATTTAAGGTGTCCCCCAAGGAAGAGAAGTCCATTCGAACCATGGCCCTCTTTGTTGCTCTTGTCTATGGACCAGCATGGTTCAAGGCCCCATAATCTTTGAAGCCCCGACAATGATATCTCCTTCCTTAAGAAAATTCAAGAGTACAGGAATAAAGTGGATGGAGCAGTTGGAGTGGCAGCTACAAAGGCATTCCAACGACATCTGTGGTATTTGAGCAAGGAGTTGGTAGCTCTGGCTCTATTCAGTGATGCAGTTTCCAATATGGAGAAGAGAGGAATCCTGGAGTTGATGAGGGTAAGGGAAGGAGAGAAAGATCTACTGAAGAGAATTAAAGTGTCGGAAGAGGACATTCCATCACTGATGCTGAAGAAGCTGGCATCCAAGAATACCAACTGCTGCTTCCAGACCATGCTACTAGGCTCCAGATTCATTTCTAAAGATTCATCCCAATGGAAGGATGATCTGCAGTTCCTCCAGGCTAAGGAAGTCCTCCAAGATACGCTGGTAGTGAATGATGTGGCTGAAAGAGTAATGAAGCTAATTCAAGATTATAACTTCCATTACAAAGAACGAAGAACAGAAACTATCTGCTGCAGGTGGTCGCTACACATTGATACCAGTTTCATAGTACAAGCACGGCTAACTTGTAATTGTGAGTACGGGAGAGTTGTTTTCCTGTTTCAATCAACATTGTTTGTGTTTGGTTTGCCTCTAATTAATAAATTAATCACTTAAATAATAATTACCTATAGATATGTAATACTTGAGTATCATTTTCCTTATACAAGAGTTATTCTATAGGGAAAGAGATCAAACAAATGTGAGCTTTTCTTAGTCAGCTTGTACATACCCTAAACAAAGTCAAAATGACCTAAAACTTGGTTGCAGTGTTTTCTTGGGGAAAGGAACCAAATAAATACAGCTCAGAAAAACGTAAACAACTTAGATTTTGTGACCACCCTAGTGTGTGTGTGTGTATATATATATATATATATATATATATATATATATATATATATATATATATATATATATATACACATATATATATACAGGGTGTCCCGTAAGTCTGGACCCATAGGGAAAAATAATAAAATTACAAAATAGTGCAAAAATTTATTACATAATCTGTTCAAAGTGTCCGCTGTTGTGTCGCACACATAGTTGAAGACGCAATCTCCACTGCGACAGCACTTTCTGAATCACAGTCGCAGAAATTTCTTGACACGCCTCCACAATGCGTGCTTTAAGGTGGAAAATGTTCTGAAGTTTGACCTCGTACACTTTGGCTTTCAAGTGGCCCCACAAATAAAAATCATAATAAAAAATAATAAAAAAATAATAATAATAAAATAATAATAATATAATAAAAAAATATATTATAAATCCCTATGGGTCCAGACTTACGGGACACCCTGTATATATATATATATAGTAGAACCTTTATTATCCATCACCTGCTGGACTGAGATGGTGTTTGTTAGGACAGTTTTCCAGTTACAAGAGTATTTTCCTTATAAAATGAACATTTCCCTCCAGATTTTAATAAAAAAAATACACTTTTAAATCTCTTTGTTGACAACTTGCATTTATGGGTGACATTTTGGACTTCTCTGATTAATGTTTAGCAGTAGTCAATCAGCATCTTTGGGTCCCACCTACTTTGATACCATTTTTCTATTGTGGAAATTCCGTGGTGAAACCTTTCCCCATGTTCATCACTAACATCACCAAGGTTAATTGGGAAAAGTCCAATTGGGAGTGCAGGAAATGTACCTTTAATGACATATTGCACCCCATTAACCCAAATGCTTCAAGCATCTCCTTAGCCCACTGCACATAGTTCAGTGACTTGTTCTTACCTAAAATATTCTTGATGACTGCTTTAAAGGCTTCCCATGTAACACACACAGTTCTGTCTAAGACTTATCAAGATGAAGATCGCTGTCATTCATAACTTCTCTAATGTGTGGACCAACAAAAAGATATTTTATCTTCACCTCACTTATTTGCAGAAACTTCTGTTTTAATATCAAAATCCTTCCCCTTTCCTGTTCATTGCTTTCACAAAGTTTCTCATTAGTCTGAACTTAATGTGAAGAGGTGGCAGGTATATCATCTTGGGATCAATTAGTTGTTTATGCACAGTGTTCTTTTGCCCAGAAATTAAAGCTTGATGAAGTGGCCACTCCTTAATGGCATGATGAGAATCTCTGGCCTGACTATTCCACTCACAAAGAAAGCAGCAGTACTTTGTATATCCCAGCTGTATGCCAAGAAGAAGTGCTATGACTTTTAAATTGATCCAGATGTGCCAGTTGTACTTAGTATATTCTATGTAATTCAAAACAAGCTCCATATTTTCGTATGAAATTTATATGAATGTAACAGTACAGCCTTCAGACTCAACTTGGATGAGTCGATGAGCAATAGCTATTCTTCTGGTTTATGTTCATCATGAAGTGCCATCATGAATCCATTTATATTTTTATAATAACACAGATTTCCATTCAAAGAAGAAAAATTAGTCAAATCATTTTGATAGTTGTGGAATGTAGAAATGTTATTGTTTTTTGCCAACAGATTATTCCACCCTTGCAGCCTAAAACCTAATAGCTCTGCTTGATTCTTAGATAAGCTTAAGTTCCTGATGAGTTTATTTAACTCGCCTTGTGTAATTAAGGGTATCTTGACCCAGGTGGTTGAAAATCTGGCTCCATGTCTTGTTTCAACTCCATAGGCTTATCTTCAGTAGTTTTGTCTTGTAAGGTCCACATCCTCTGGCCACTCTGGTATAGGAAGACTTTTACTAGAGCTTCTGATGCACAACAGCATTAAATGACAACAAATAACTAATGACTATTTTTTTCAGACAGTGCAGTGCAGTAGTCACAATTGCATCATCCTACTAGCAGGGTTGCCAGATTGTGTATTTTTAGCACCCAATTAATTTTAATTTTTAAGCACCTCAAAAACTGCAAAGTAATAAGTCTAATAATATTTTCCTTTGAATGAAATATTACAGTGAAGCTGCTATTTAAAGAAAATAAAACATTACAAATACTCAAACTGATGATAATGAAATAAGGGAATAGAAAATTTGCCAAAAAATATGTGATATAGAAATTTCAAGGTCATTTCTGTAATCAGCATTAAAAAATCTATAGGAATCACATGATCTTATTGAAACAAAATGCTTGTTGATCAGTATATAAACTGCATTTGTATTTGGAGATACTGAAAATTCCACTTGTGAGAGTTTTCTGGTTGTTACTCGAGTTCTGGCACTCAAGGATTTATGGTGGGGGGTCCTTTGGTCAATTTGGTGCCCCTTCCAAGTGCTTTATTTTTTATAATAATTTTTTTAATTTCTGAAAGCAAAAAAGTACATAACTTTTTTAAATTATAAAAATATCAACACCACTCTTGCAAATACCTGGCAACTTACCTTTCAATTTTATTTTTAGAAACTGTGTATAAAAATAATATTTCCCTTTGTATACTCAATTAAATTATGCTTTCCAGGTTTACATATTCATTTATTAATGGTTGTAAGCATTTGTAGACACAAGGTTAATGTGCTTGTAAACCCTTTGTGTAGTATTCACATTCACAATCTTCATCTCTCTCAATGACAGATTCAGGTAATACTTTGAACAGATGGGTTAGATAGCATCAATAAAATTAGTTCCAATATTTACTACCAGAAACCTGGTCTTTAACTATATTTTAGTAAATGCTAAAAATTTGTCTGCTGGTGCTTAAAGGGTTAACATGTGTGTTTTTAATTCCTGTGTATGTAATTATATTTACATATAATTAAACATTATTTTGGCACAGTTTTTGCATATGTAAAGGTCCCCACCCCCCTTTTCAAAAATCCTAAATCCTCTACTGAGTTCTGGATAATAAAGGTTCCACTGTATATATAAGAAAAATGACTGTTGGTAATTATCTAAGCCATTGTTCCTCAGACACTTAGACACTTCAGTTATCTACTTCTACTAAAACAATTTAGTACTTTGCTAATAGTAAATTACTATTGTATATTATTTGTGTATGCAGTATGATATGGAATTAGTTTCATTGCGAACATTTATTAATTACATATCAATAAGTACCATACTTTTATATAGTATGTTGTTGTGGGAAAACTGGAGAACCCACCTGGATTTGACTCTGGAAACAGTTCTTCCTATGGTAGGAATCCAATTCTACTGGCTAGCCACAAAGTACATGCAAAGTGAATAGACTGGAAGGCAGGAGATGAAGCTGGACTCAAAGATCTTTTCCCAAGCAGTACACTGGACATCAAGTGAGCAAGGACCATTCACAAAAATGTCAAGCAGGAAGAGCAAGACCACCACAGTGCATTCAAGCGATGGAAAACAAACAGTATATGCTGGAATGTTAAGGAGTGGGTGCAAGAAAAAAGGTGTTCAGGCAGAAAAGGAAGAGAAAGGACTTCAGAATAAATAATAAACAGGAACAAGTACAGTACAGGCAAGACCTATGCTACTGAACATTAATTCAAGAATTTTCCCTTGACTTGAAAATATCACCAAATTTAGTAAACCTTATTCCAGTGTGACTTTTTATCTAGTCTTATTCCCTGTGATGATCAAATGTGGAACTGATCTCCCCATCATGTAACATGATTGATATTTAATGATTTATAGAAAGTAAACTAGAAATTTAGGTTTTTCGGTTTTATTTATAACTTGATTTAATAGACAACTTGAAACCTCCCATTTCTAGACTTGAACAAAAAACTTTAACAGTAATTATTTACAACTTCTTCTGGAGGTTCTAGACAGTAAGAAACTTTAATCTTAAATTAAATGATGATGGGGTTAATAAGGTTAGTTATGATAATGAGCATATTAGGCAATTTATGTACAAAACCCTAAAATTCTAAATAACTTTCTTAAATTTTGGAGGATCTTAACTTACTAGATTTCAACTGTATTATATTCACTGGAATTCTTCTTGCTTGTTTTTTTCCCAATTTATCTGGACAAAACAACGTGTATAGGCACTTAAGGAATTCACGTGCAATAGCTTAATTAAAGATTTAGAAGCCAAAGCACACTGGCAATGCTTCAAGAAATTTGGACTCGTGCACAACACTGGATTGTCTGCCTAGAAGGAGCACTTAAGTTCTGGATCTTTAGTGCTAAACTTCAAAACATACCTTCTGGCTTCAGTAGTGGACTATGATTTTGCCTTTTCTTGAGTTCAACAGGGACTATCAGGGCTAAATACTGGACTAGGTTTAACACTAGTCCAAGCTGTTTCTAGCAAGATGCCCTATTACAATGATTTAAGCACTTTTTCATTAATTACAGTATCTGCCTATGCTTGACCAGATTGACTTAATGAACAATTAACTCGAGGCTGTGAAATCTGAGTAGCTGGAAAGAAAAAATGTAAATTTAAAAATTAAGAGACTTGGGAAATGAGAATCAGCAAAACCCTACAATGTGAAGGTATATTTGGGATTTTGAATATAGCATACTTTCCTATCACTGACTGTTGGTTGCTATTAAAAAGGGCTGTTTCTCAACCTGGTGCTTATCAAAAAATCAGCCTACCTGGGAAATCTAATTTTATTTTCCCAGCAAAAATCACAATATGTAAAATTGGAAAAGCTATTTTTTTTAAGTTAAAAACTTGTATAATGTTACAGGTTTACAACTGAAATTATCTTCTGTTAATTATACTCTTTATAACTGTTAGTCTCTGTCTTTCATTGAGTTAGCTGTGCCTGCTTTATATTTGTTAATCTTCTTATATTTGGTTGAATAGACTAAACACAAAGTAACACAATAATTTTCATGTTTTTATTTCTATTGAAACCATTGATGAGAACCCTACTTTGCACAAGTATAAGGTTATAAATAGAATTAAAACTTTCAATGCTTCAGACACCATTTCTGCATAATCACTTTTCCATGCTATTCAAAATATATATAAGTCTTCTGATTGGAATGACAACGACAGTCTCTTCTCAGAAGTAGTTCAATCAATTTATCATGTAGGTCTCCTGCTAGTTTGCCAAACTCTACCACCCTGTCATTGAATGGATAAGTTATCCACCTCTTACCAAGTTTTCCATTATCATGTAAGATATGTATGGTTCATTAGCTGTTTTCACAGTTTAAGTATGTCCTGTCTTATCATTTAGGGAAAGTGATTCATGAATTTTTTGTCAAAAGGGGGTCACCAGTGGAGAAAAAGTTGAGAAACACCACTCTAGAGCCTAGGGTTAACAAACATATAAAATTTTTTATAATTTTTACCTGCATGCTAGAAAAGATTTTTTTTTTCTTCTTCCGTAGCTTATTATCCCATCTTTACGTGGGGTCGCTGTTTTTGGTTTGTCTTCTCCACTCTGTCGTATACCACGTCCTCCTCCAAGTCCTTCTCCCTGATGTCCACCACCACACAGTCCCCTCCATCTCATCTTCGGTCTTCCTCTTCTTCTCCGTCCCGGCAACTCCATCTCCAGCACTCTGCGCCCCACATACTACTACTCTCTTCTCCTGATGTGTCCATACCACCTCAGCCTGGCCTCCTGCACCTTCTTAGATGCTTCCGCCACCTTCACTGTTCCTCTTATATGCTCATTTCTGACCCTATCCCTCCTCATCACTCCACACATCCATCTCAACATCTTCATTTCAGCCACATCGATTTTTCTTTCATTCATTGCTCTTCTTCATTGGCACAGTCTCCATTCCATACAACATTGCCGGCCTCACCACTGTTTTGAATACCTTTCCCTTCAGTTTCACTGGGACCCTCTTATCACAGAGCACCCCTGATATGTCTCTCCAGTTCTTCCACCCCGACTGTATTCTACATTTTATCTCTCTCTCTGCTCCCCCCTCTGCATCCACTGTTGACCCCAAATATTTAAAATACTCCACCGTCTTAACACGCTCTCCACTCAATGTCACTTCCCCTCCTCGGTCCTGCTGCACATCACATCTCATATATTTGGTCTTCTTTCAGCTAATTCTCATCCCCCTACTTTCCAACGCCTCTCTCCAATTTTCCAACTGCTGCTCCACCTCCTCTTTCGTCTCCCCACTCACACACATCGTCTGCATACATCATGCACCACGGCACCTCCCCTCTAATCCTGTCCATCAACACATGAATACCACATTGAAAGGAAGGGGCTCAAAGCTGATCCTTGGTGCAGACCAACTTCCACCCAAAGCTCTCTGACACACCCACGCTACTCCTCACCTTAGTTGTTACTCCCCTGTACATCCCCTTGATCAGTTTAACATACTTCTCCAGTACCATCTTTTCCCTTAAGCATCTCCAAACTTCCTGCCGTGGTATCCTATCATATGCCTTCTCCAAGTCAATAAAAACCATGTGCAACGCCTTCTGCCCCTCTCTGTACCTCTCTGCCAACTGTTTCAAAAGATTTGTTTATAACCTTTAATTATTTTCTATTGGAAATATAGAGAATTGAAAAAGTTACTAAGCATATGCTGCAGCCTATAGGTCACAATTTAATCAAAGAAAAGCATTTTTATATACTGTATATTTAAATAAATTGTTTTATACATTTTTACATATTAAAAGTAATTTACTAAAACTATATATTTATTTTCTATTTAACCCATTAATGCCCACTGATCTATTTAGAGATTAGTTAAAAAAATAACTTCATTAATTAGTTGTTGTTACTTTAAATGATTTGTTATGGCTAAATATTAAAGTAAACATCTGCTTTTATCTAAAATTTTATTGTCATCAATGAATATTAAAGTTTAAGAAACTTATGAAGAATTTTATTTGTCCTAAATTTGCAGAGAAAAATGTGCAATGCAAAACATTAAATATAATATTGTAATATATACTGGTCAAAAAAAGAAACGCAATTTTTGAGATTTATTAATAAACATGAGGACTCAGTATATAGTAAATGATTCTTTAACATAACAAACAGTCAATAACGCGTATGGCCACCCCTAGCCACAATGCAGGCTTGGAGTCTGGCCCTCATCGACCTCAACAGTCTCTGCAGGAAAGCAACAGGGATGGCCCTCCACTCTTCAATAATTGCATTGGTCAGTTCCCTGATGTTCTGCGGCTGATGCTGACGTCTGCGAACTCGCCGTTCAAGTTCATCCCATGCGTGCTCTATCGGTGACATGTCTGGGCTGAAGGCTGGCCATGGTAAGGTCTGCACCTGTTGTCCCTGCAGGTACGCCTGCACTATCCTGGCTGCATGAGGTCTGGCATTGTCCTGTTGCAGGAGCACCAATTCTGGATGTTGCCTCATGAATGGAAGAACATGTGGGTGAAGAATCTCATCCCTGTAGCGCTGGGCAGTCAGAGCTGATAGGCCCACGATAGGTCACGGTGCTGATAGGCCCATTGCAGGCGTCGTTGCCTTCTTGCATCAGTGAGAAAAGGACCTCTGTAAGGCCTGCGGGATCGGAGTCCTGCATTACGGAGTCGGTTTCTGACGGTCTGGTCACTAATTCTGTTGTTGTGGATACCAGGTTTCTCTCTGGCTGTCTGACGAGCATTCCGCTGCCGATGACGCAGGTGCTGCAGTACAATGTGGCGATCCTGGCGTTGGGTCGTCACACGAGGTTGCCCACGTCTTGGCAGGTCCTGAACACTTCCTGTGGCATTGTACCGTCTAACAAGCCTAGAGATTGTGCTGGGATGCACATGCATTCGTTGTGCAACTTGGACAGCAGACATGCCTGCATCCAACATGCCCAAGGCACGACCTCTGTTGACCTCTGAGAGTCGTGGCATGCCTCAATCGCGGGAAAAAGTTTGGTTTTCTCAACGGGCAGTGTGTATTCTGTGAAGTCAAAGAAAAAATGCATGCCTTCATAAAGAATACATTCAATTTAATCTCTGTTTATTGTTTGTAACAAAATGGCGTCTTAGCCGGGATTAGTCAGGTTTAAAAACATGCACTAAGTGGCTTTAAAAGATTTGAACAAACATTTAACCATAATCTTGAAACTGTGATAATACCACTAACAACTTAAATTTTACACCATATGCAAGCTAATTGCGTTTCTTTTTTTGACCAGTATATAATAAATAATTATTTTTTGAATAGATATGATTTATAAGATGTAAATCATTAGTATTATTATTATAACTGACAGTTTATTTAGGTAGAATAAGAAGCAAAATAGAAACAATTTTGGTGATCTCTAAATAGATCATTGGGAGGATATGATAATGAGTCATAGCATTATGCAATCACTTGAGTCATACATTACGCAATCACTTGAGTCATACATTGCACAATCATTTGAGTCATAACATTGCGCAATCATTTGGTATAAAAGGAAGCTCTCCATGAATTAAATTTTATTTTACTCTTATTCATCACCCATCAACATGGATCGGCGAAGAAAACTTTGTAATTTTGAAAGAATTATGGAAGCTATTGAAAAAGCCGATGAACAAGGTGCAGATGATTTTGAAGTTGCAATCATTCTACCTGATGTTGATCGTTTATCTGATGGAGATGAGGCCGATGAAGATGACCTTGGAGAAGCTACAGTGAATGATGTTCCAGGAACTTTAGAACTTCAGTACAATGTTGATAACTCATCCATAAACGAATCGCTTTTATCAACAAAAAAAAAAATTCTGACATATAAAACCTTCATGGCAAAAGAAAATGCCTATTTATAAGAATCTTATTACACAAAAAAATGATCATTTACAATGCTTCAAACAAATGAAGGAAAAATGTTTATTGATGTCACCTGTACAACTATTTGAAGTCTTTTTTTCAAATGAAGTGCTTGATCATATAGTGAAAGAAACAGTTCGTTATGCCATTGAACAGAAGAATAAAGGAGTATTTACTGTGTCCATGGATGAAATGAAAGCATTTTTTGGAATACTGTTATTCACAGGATACCATCTGATTGCCCTCTGAAAGACATTATTGGTCAAGTGAAGAAGACTTGGGCATTGATATTGTAAAAAGAGCATTGTCCCGAAATCGATTTCTTGAAATAAAGAGCCTTTTACACTTCACAGATAATTCTGAAGCTGAAAAATGCAAAGGAGATCGGGGCTTCAAAGTAAGAGCTTTATTCAATAAAATTAACAATTCGTTTCAGCAATTTGGAGTCATGGAAAAAAATGTATCAGTAGATGAAATGATGGTTGGCTATTATGGTCATCATTCCTTGAAACAATTTATTAGAGGAAAGCCAATAAGATTTGGATATAAACTTTGGGCTCTATGTGGAGCTTCAGGATACTGTTACAAATTTGATTTGTATTGTGGAAAATCTTCAGGGCAGCCAAATGACGAATTGAATCTAGGAACAAAGGTAGTTCTCAGCATGACTGAAGGACTAGTAATGCAATATTCATCATGTGTATATTTTGATAATTTGTTCACCTCCAGAGACTTACTTGTGCATTTACAAATGCAAGGAATAAGAGCCACAGGTACTGTCAGAGAAAATAGGTTGCAAGATTGTCCCTTGAAGAATGTAGACCAGAAAAAACAAGACAGAGGTTACTATAATTATTCATTTGACACACGGGGAGAAGTTCTGGTTGTCAAGTGGAATGACAATAAATGTGTCAGCATTGCTACTAACTGGGATTCTATTGAACCTGTACATAGTGTGCCGAGATGGGATAAAAAAGCAAAAGCCAAAGGAAAAGTTACACAGCCAAATGTGTTGAAGAATTATACCGCCAATATGGGAGGTGTAGATCACCACAATTGGCTTTTAGGTAAATATAAGACTGCTGTTAGAGCCATATCCACGTGTACTGGATATGGCTGTAGTGAATGCATGGCTCCTTCAAAGATTTATACACAAGGAAAAAGCATCTGATCTTTTGAGTTTCAAAAGACAAATAGCTGTTGCATACATGAAATGCAATTCTGGGAGAAAACTCATGGGACGTCCATCGGTATCTACAAACTTGGATTCTAGATTTGACCAGAAAAGCCACTTTCTTGAAAAGAGAGACCAACAAAGAAGATGCCAAAATAAGCCATGTAGTGGAAGACCAAAGTCATTTTGTGGAAAATGTGGAGTAACTCTCTGCACCCCATGTTTTGAGCCGTATCATAATAAATAAAAACACCATTTGTCAATAAAATAAAGTAAACTAATTATTTTCGAATAATAAAGAATTTTTATTTTAGTGTTTATGCTTAAAACTTCTTTTTATGTTATATTAGTTATGTAATGTAATTATTTTTACATGTATTTTGTGGAAAATATGTAGTAACTCATAATAAATAGTAGTTATGCCTCTTCAGCATTTGTCAGTAAAATAAAATAAAGGAAATTAATTATTTCAAAGAATAAAGAATATTTATTTTAGTGTTTATATTATGTTGTTTATGTACTGTAACAATTTTTATAAGTTAAAATATATTTCTATAACTTTTTAATTTATACGTCTTTTATTCATGAATCCTCCCAATGATCTATTTAGAGATCAGGTCATAACTGGTCAAATAGGGCATATAGATACAACATGAATGTTTATTTTTGTTTAAATGCTCATTCTAACTACGTTTTAGCAAAAAAAAATTAAAAATTATTTAAAACAATAAGCTGGGCTTTAATGGGTTAAATGGATTTTCTATTGAATAGGGAGAATTTTTTTTGTTTGTTTTCGAAACACTAATTTTACTTTTGGATACCTTTGCTAAAATAAGCCAATTCAATACTTATCTGCTTGGTTTTGTATACTTCCACTGAATGAGTTAAAAAAGTAGTTATTCTTTAGCACTTTATATTATCTATATATCTTCCTATCTAACTGTATGAACAACTCAGTAGAGAGTTGGTCATAAAATCTGCTATTAAATCACTATTTTACAGTTCCCATTTTCAGAATAGAATGGCATTTAAATGTTAAATGGTCTGTAGTCTGAACCCTAAAATGCCTCAAAGTAGCATAACAACTTCAAAATGAGGTGCGAGATTTATAGATTTACATTAATAAGATGTCACTGAAATATTGAATTTGTACTTGTATATTTCCTCTCCAATCATTTATAAATTTATCTCTGAAATAGTTCTTTGGGAGAACTTTCATATTCTCTTGTATTAGGGTTCAAATGGGTAAATTAAATTAGAAATGTTTTCTCACAAAGTTGATTCATTCAGGGTATTACATGAAGTGATGTCACTGACAGCCATATTTATAATAAGTAGTTAATTTGCTTTCTCTGCCCCCATTAGCTCAGCTAAATTTAGGCCAACACCAGAGATAAATGAGTAGTTTTGGCAAACATCTTTCAAAAGTAGCAAAACATTGTTCATATACTGTTTTTGAATTAGCTCCTCTCTTAAAAATAATTTATTCCAGAGTTTTAATCCTAATTGGCATAAGCATACAACCATTTGCCTGAATTAATAGGTAGATTAGCCTAGTAGTAAGATACTGGGCTGTTAATGTGAAGGTTCTTAGTTTGAGTCTTGGCTGTGATTTTAGATTTCAGCAATTAAGATGTGTGTGTGGTTCTTTGTTGGTAGGGTAGTGAATTAAATCCTACAAAAAACTAGGTTCCTTTTGTCATAAAACCTTAATTTATTATTGAAGTTAAACAACTCCTAAATCATAATTGTTTTTGTTATTCATATCATTTGGGTGAATGAAATTACTTGTAATGTACTTTCCAAGGAACTGATTTTCTTTTTAATAGGCAACTAAAAGAACCCAATGATTTTACTAAAATAAATAATTCAACACCTTGTGTACACCTAATAGCTGAGCCAGATATTAATAAATTGAATTGTAATACACTAAAGCATTTAGATAATGTTCAAAATTTCAGCCCTGAAATAATTTATATTGATTTATAAAAATTTTAAGTATGTGAAGAAGGGGAGTAAGTGAATATATTATGACCTTAATAGTAAGGATAGGGGAAACTTTTACTACAGAACCTAGTGGGCATCACTTGCCTATGTCGTAACTATGGTGAAAATTTTCACTTTTTCTTTTTTTGGGGGTAGAATGGGGAGCATGGCAGACTTAAATGGCACACACATGCAGATGCTTGTTGAGCCAACCCTTAACCCATTTCTTAACATTGTCATGATGGGAAGTATAGGTTGCATGCAAATCTTTAATATTAGAGAAAAACTAATGCTTAATTTAATATGAACATAATTTAAGGTAAAAGTCAATGGGAAGAAAAGAAAGGTGTCAAAATACAAGAGTAAACTACAGCACCTCAAAAAAATATTCTTAGCATTTTGATCATTAAATTATATATTTCATTGCAGGGAAATATAAAGCTTAAATATGGTTTAAGCTGAGTATTTGGCCTATAGACTGAGTGTTGTAATTAATTCTATGCAACTTATTTGCAGGGATCCAAACTAAAGCAAACCTCAGAAACAAAATCAGAAGCTCAGAAAACTAAGTCTTTTGGCTTTTGCAAACAAACAGAAAATGCCTGTACTACAACTGCAAATAATGTCACAAATTTACTTGATTTTGAGCATCCTGATAACCAGTGCATACAAAAGAGTATATTCAGGTGTTCTATTTGTCCATATCATACAAAATTCAAATTAAATCTACAAGTGCATTTAAGAGTTCACACTGAAGAAAAACCTTTTAAATGTGATATTTGTTCTTACACTACCACACAAAAATTTAGGCTTCTAAAGCATTTAAGTGTTCACACTGGAGAAAAACCTTTTAAATGTGATATTTGTTCTTTCACTACAGCACGCAAATGTAGTCTTCAAAGGCATGCAAGAGTTCACACTGGAGAAAAACCTTTTAAATGTAATATTTGTTCTTACACTACAGCATATAGTAGTAGTCTTCAATTACATTTAAGAGTTCACACTGGAGAGAAACCTTTTAAATGTGATATTTGTTCTTACACCACAGCACAGAAACGGTACCTTGAAGAGCATTTAAGAATTCATACTGGAGAAAAACCTTTTAAATGTGATATTTGTTCGTACACTGCAGCACGCAAATGTAGTCTTCAAAGGCATGCAAGCGTTCACACTGGAGAAAAACCTTTTAAATGTGATATTTGTTCTTATACTGCATCACAAAAGTTTATACTTAAACAGCATTTAATAGTTCATACTGGAATAAAACCTTTTAAATGTGATATTTGTTCTTATACTGCATCACAAAAGTTTATGCTTAAACAGCATTTAACAGTTCATACTGGAATAAAACCTTTTAAATGTGATATTTGTTCTTACACTACAGCACTTAAAAGTAGTTTTCAAGTGCATGTAAGAGTCCACACTGGAGAAAAACCTTTTAAATGTGATATTTGTTCTTACACCACAGCACAGGAAAGTAGTCTTCAAAGGCATGCAAGAGTTCACACTGGAGAAAAACCTTTTAAATGTGACATTTGTTCTTACACTACAGCATACAGTAGTAATCTTCAAGTGCATTTTAGAGTTCACACTCGAGAGAAACCTTTTAAATGTGATATTTGTTCTTATACTTCAGCACAGAAACGGTACCTTGAAGAGCATTTAAGAATTCATACTGGAGAAAAACCTTTTAAATGTGATATTTGTTCATACACTACATCACAGAAAAGTAGTCTTCAAAGGCATGCAAGAGTTCACAGTAGAGACACTGTTATACAGAATTAATGGAGCAATTCATAGATTAGTCCCACCCAACACAGATCTCACTGAACTTAACCCTTTCTGAATGACTCCTGTCATGCTTGTTCTTTCATAATAGTCAGGGGGCTTAATCATATAATTGTTCAAATCATTCCAAAAGTGCCATTTTTGGACCACAGGTAGCTATGACCATACTAATTTGAATGTTTGCGGGAGCCAAGCTGGGCTCCCACTGTGGCGGCCATATTGGCCAAATCAAAATGGCCACTGTCCAAAATGACATCCACTTGAGTACCAATACTAGTACAGGTTACATAGTTAACTTGATAAAAAATAAGAGTCAGCATCAACATCTTTTGCTATTAAACTTTAGTATATACGCAAGTACAATCTTCTTTATTCCTTTTACTCACAGTACTGCATCTCATGATAATGTCTATCCAATAGATGGCTGTTCACTGATTAATAGTCGTCATTGTTCAGGCAGCCACCCTCACACTTGCAGAGTGTCGTACATCGAATTCCAGCACTACTGCATTTGCAATTCCCTCTGCAGGCTTTAGTGTATCCGCAATGAAGGAGAAGAGCACATGCCTTACTGGCATCAGCGAGAGTTGTCCAGAAAGGGAGCCATTGGTTGCTGCACTTGTCATATTCCCATCCCCATTTATCAAAAGCAGGGAGTGTCTGATGGCATGTGGTTGACTGCTTCCACACAAAACTTGCCTGCAACAATGACCTCTTGATATGCTGGAAGAGGGCAGCTTGGGTAGGTGGTATGCTGTCCAATGATCGACTGCCACTAGAAAACAGATGGTGCCTGGCTACGTTTACAGATGCCTGTCCACATGTTTTACTGTACATGAGCACAACAAACCTCTCAATGTGTGTCATTTCAGGAGATACTAGACTGAAGGACTCGGGGTCTTCAGTCAATTTGATCATGGTTTCAGTTAAGTTTGGTGTATTATTCCATGCAGTCCATGCTGTCTTCTTCCCACATCCAAGAAACTGAGATGTAGTGTCGCAGCCTGTTAGTGCATGGAACAGAGGTAGAGCCAGCGACTTTGATGGACCAAGCTGTGATTGAATACTGTGCACTGGGATGTCTCGGTAATATTTGCCACTACCAAAACCAATCCAGAGTTCTGTTAGGTCAAGCTGTTGAAAGAAAGCAATGGCAAGAATGACTATGTCACTGTCAACAGTGTGGATGAATGCTTTCTTGTGACCCTGAGATGATGCGTGAGCAAGATGCAGAATGATCCGCGTATCTGCCTCTGTGCGGTTGCATGGTTGGAGCCCTGATATATCAAATGCTTTATTGGAGAGCACAGTTTCTAATTCAGTGCTGAGGAGGAGTTTTCCACCCATGTCAATCTTGATCAGCTGTTTACTGATAAAGACGAACAGTTCCTTCTTGTTTTCCACATTTTTCAAATATGACTGCCAGTCTCGTTTGGGAGTGGGTGTGGTACCATCACTATCTGGATCAAGTCGAGTATGTGCTCATGAACCACACTGCTGCTGTGCAAGTGATTTCAGACTGTCTTCAGGATAGGTATCCCACACGGCATCGACGCGCTCAACTGTGTCAGTCATCTGTGCTTTAATGAAAGGTATGATGTGTAGAGATACATATTCAGCAAATGTTGATGCTCTACTTGGATGCACAATGTGGACGATGGCGGCCATGTCATACAACTGAACTGTCACTTGTTTAGCAGGATTGGCAGATCCAGTTGGTGCATTGACACATGCAAGAATGTCTGATTTATTTCCAGCTTTGAGTGAACCTCGGTCTGAGAGTGAAGGGGGCTCTCGCTGATTCTCGTGTGAAAAATTCTGTCATATCCGCATCTGGACGTGATTGTAGAGACAGGAATAGCTGAGTAATGAGCACTGTGTTTTGCTTCTGTACATTTCTTATAAAATAATATCAAATGTGGATATATACGACGACGTATATCTTGAATTAAAAAACAAATATCAGAACTGGATTCTCTATACTCAAAAACATACAAAAAGTATCATTATTTGCTGTTCTACTATGATTGGTTGTTATTTTATCACCCATTGTCAGACCAGATGGTGGCCATCTTGGATTCGTCCATAATGGCCGCCACAGGGAGAGCCCATGTTGGCTCCCACAAAAAAATGAATGCTTATGGTCATATCTACCCCTGGTAAAAAAATGGTACTTTTGGAATAATCGGGGTGATTTTTTGGATTAAGCCCCCCTGACTATAATGACATCAACAACTCCCAGTCCATACTTCGAGTATCAAACAAGAAGCTTTGCAGTGTACTATGAGAAATATTTGCTTCTAAATAAACAACATTAGTCATGATGAATGCAAACTCATCATTGTAGCGCATCATGGGAGGAACCATGATGAATGCATACTCATCATCGTAGTGAAGGGGTTAATCAAAGAAATTATGCTACTGGCCTATATATGCAAAAGAAACTTGTTCCAAATTTCAAACCAAAGCCCCCTCCCCCAGTCAAAACCTTAAATATAAACCAAAACCCCCTCCCTGGAAAATTGAATTAACTGAACAACTTAACAAGCCAGGCATGAATTGAACCAAATAAAACAATATTTTCAAGCACTCCCATAACAAGGAAATCTCAAAAAAACAAATAGGGAAAATAAAGAGAAAGTATAACTTATGAGAGAATCAACTACATGACAAGGTGTTGGAATTAGAGGGAAAACTTGCAGCCACAGCCAGTTGAATCAGGAATAAGCAAAAGCAGATAGACTTGTAAAACCATAACAAACAATTCTTATCCAACCCAAGAGGCTTTTACCAAAATCTCATAAGCGAAAGAACAGTAGTCCATGATCCACCAGATCAGATTGAACTAGAGTCATACTGGAAGCCCCTCTTAAAATCCAGAATAGCATAACCAGGATGCTGACTGGATAGAGACCATCAGGGAAGTAAATGAAGGTAAATTGGAAATGGAGGAGTTATTTATGATGGAAGATAAGGTAAGAAAGAAATTGGCAAAATTCTCAAACTGCAAAAAACCTGGCCAAAATGAGCTCCCAAATTTCTGGCTGAAACAGATCATAGCCATTACACTGCTATCTTTCACAGAATTTTCCAGGGAGAAGAAGAAACACAAGAATGGCTTACAATTGGAGATACAACCCTCATCCCTAAGACTCTGGAGACAAATCTCCCAAATGAATACTGCCCAATTTGCTGCTTCATTACCACCTATAAACCATTTACTGGCCTAATTGCAGACAGTATATATGAACACCTAAATGCTGGAGACTATCTGGAGAAAGAGCAAAAAGGATGTAGGAGGAATTGCTTTGGAACAAAGGATCAGCTGCTGCTCATCAACAAAACTATCCTTGAAAACTGTAGGAAAAGAGACAGAAACCTAAGTTTGGCATGGATAGACTATCAAAAGGCATTTGATAGTGTCACACACTCCTGGATTTGGAATGCCTCAAGTTGTATAAAATCCATCCTACCATTATTAGAACTTTAACAGATCAGATTACAGAATGGACACTGAACATCAACCTCACCCATGAAAATGGAAAAATATCTATCCCCCATGTCAAGATTATGAGGGATATATTCCAGGGAAACAGTGTCACCCTGGATCCCCTAAGCAAGTTACTCAATAATTTAACAAGGGCTACAACCTCAATCAAAGTAGGTGAAGAAATCCAGTGTTTTGAATGATCTGCTGTTTATGGATGATCTGAAGCTGTATGCAGACTCTGACCAAAAGCTAGAATGTCTATTATGGGTCATACATACTTTCTCCAATGACATAAAAATGAAGTTTGGATTGGACAAGTCTGCTAAATGTACACTTTGAGGAGGAAAATACAAACCTATGACATCAATTAAGGAAAGATACTGAGATTAAAGACTTGGAAGAGGATAATTCCTATAAATATCTTGGAATAGAAGAAAATGGTAATATGGACCACTGACAAATATGAGAGAGAATCAGTGGAGAGTATGTGTGAAGACTGAAAAAGATCTGCAAGACCCAACTCACATCAAAGAATATAATAACAAATATAAATCAACTCACCATCCATCCTTGTTATTAACTGTAGTATAGGGATAATAGACTGGCTGCAGTCCAAATTGAACAAACTTGTGTCTCCCCAGATTATACCTACCAAGGAAATTGGGGGGATGGGATTAACTGAGGTTAACCAGCTGTACCAATCATGAACCATCATCATTGGGAAGTATACGCAAAACTTCACTTTTACATGAAGGTCGAAATGTGACCATGAAACCCACACTAATAGACAGAGTTTATTTCCACAACAGTTTCAATGCCCACTGGCATCCTCTTTGGGTATTTTCTCATTTTGGCCTAACAACTGGAATAACTTTGATACTTTCTTTGTCATTAAATAATCTTGTTCCCTCTATTAAATTTAAATATGAATGAAAAAATGATAAACAATTGCCTTTTTCAGATGTTTTGGTCATTAACAAAAATGGGAAGCCCAATTTCACTGTCTATAGAAAACCCACTCACTGCAATTTGTATATTAATTATTTTTCATATCATGATGATGGTGTTAAAAGTTCAATTATTTCTTCCATGTTTCTGTGAGCACTCAGGATTTGTAGCCCACATTTGCTAGACTCAGAAACTTCAAAGATTTGGAACATTTTTAGGGATTTAAAATATCCTGAATGGTTTATCAGAAAGGCATATTTTAAAGTCAGGAAACCTTTTTATGCCCCTTGGGAACCTTTAGTTAACCAAAAACAATATTTGAGTTTGCCTTACATTTCTGGTTTAGAAAGTAAAGCCTTTGATGAAAGATTTTAGGTTTGATTTGGCATTCAAATATTTGTCTACTGTAAAAAGTAAATTGGTTATGAATAACTTTGCGAAACAGGAGAAAGCTGGTGTCTACAGCATTCTGTAAAAATTGTAATTTTGTATATGTGGGAGAAACAAAGAAATATTGAAACGTTTTAAAGAAAATAAATATGCCTTCAGATGTTGTAACACTAATAATGCAATTTTTTATTATGCCAGACAAAATAATCATGCCACAGATTAGGAATCAAGTTACTTTATAAATGTAAGAATTATGTCAAAAGAAAAATAATAGAATCTATATGAATAGAACAAGAAGATAATTTTAATTTGCATGAAAGTACTTATAAACTTGACCCTTTGATGAGATTCTTGGTCAAAAAATCCTTTCCAGTGTCAGGTGAATATAATCTAACCTAGGTGTGAATTTCTTAATGGTCTCTGACCTTCTAGAATGTTCCTTACCTTTCCTGGATTGTTTCCTTTTTTCTTTTTTTTCATTCATTTTTCTGCATCCACCCAAAGAAGATGCCAGTGGGCATTGAAACTGTTGTGGAAATAAACTCTCTTATTAGTGTGGGTTTTATTATCACATTGGGCAGTATCTGAGAGCTCTTCTAACCCTGTAATAGCTCTGGTTCATGAACACCACACCAAAAGAGTAACTCAACAAACTTCCATAACCAAACTGGCCCAGCACTTTGGAGGGAATATTATGATGGAAGGAGTAGAAACTGAAAGGGTACCAGCCACATTAGAACAACAAGCCGCCAAACATGCAGAAAAATGGGAGCACTAAAGGGCTGGGAAATACTATGAAGAATTCCAGAAGAACTATATTGATAAAGAAGGATCATTGGAATGGTTAAGAAGAATTCTGCAGTATGATGGAGAATGATTAATATTGGGTGCCTAAGATCTAGCACTCGTAACAAATGCATTAAAAGAAATGGCTGGACTTAGTATAGTAGTAAGTAGAGCACAGATATTCATGCAAAATGCCATAAATGCCTTTTCTTTTCTTTTTTTTTTTGCCTATTTTGGCATTTACAGGAAAAAGTGCCTTTTTCATCATATTGTGCTTTGCCTTTTTCCCATTATTTTCTAGTATTATTCTATTAGAGTCCCAAGATAGGCTTATCAGTTTCTGTTTTATATATATATATATATATATATATATATATGACTGACATGTCCCTTCTGAGGTTTCAGGTAGGGTCCCATCTGATATGTTGGTATTGCCTCCACTCATCTCAATCCCTCGCCAGATCCACCAGCTCTCTGGTCGTTAAACCCTCATTAGCCTCGCCGAACCCCCGCAGCCATGTCCGTGTAGGTCGTCCTCTTGGGCAGCTTCCGTGTACTCATCCATGCAGCGTCAATCTTGGCCATCTCTCCGCCTCCATCCTCTCAACATGCCCGTACCATCTCCTCTGTGCATCGTGCACTTTCTCCACTATATTCCGTTCCACTCCAGCCATTTCCCTCACTCTCTGGTTTGTCACCCCTATCCTCCCATCTTATATTCAATATTCTCCTCAGACAATGCATCTCGAATGCCAATAGTTTCTTCTCCTCTCTCTTTTTCATTACCCAGCATTCTGATCCATATAAGGTTGCAGGTATCACTATTGTTTTCAGCAGTTGCAGTTTGTTTTCGTGTGATGTTTCGGTCTTTTCATACCCTTGTCAACCTTCTGAAGGTAACGTACCCAAGTCCAACTCTATCACTCACCATCTTGAATGTATCTCTGTCTTCTGTGAACTGTACTCCCAAGTATTTGAACAAGTCCACTTGTTCTGTCGCTCCTGATGACAACCTTAGCTGAATAGCTTCTCTTCTTCCTATTTTCATTGACTTTGTTTTATTTTTGTTAATAGTCATCTTATACTTTGTACACGATGTTTCCAATCTGTCTGCCATTTCCTGTAGTTGCTCCACTGATTGCCCCATCAGCACGATTTCATCTGCATATCTCAGGTTATTGATTCTTTGTCCTCCAATCTCCACACTGCCCTCAAATCCCTCCAAGGCCTCTCTCATTACCATCTCAAGGTACAAGTTCAATAAGTTAGGCGAGAGGGGGCACCCCTGAATCACCCCACTTTCCGTTCTAAAGCTTTCTGTCACTATTGTTCCCTTCCTCATCACTGCTTGCGTCGACTCATTCAATCTTCTGATCAGTCGGCTCACACCATCGTCCAGTCCATAAAACTCCAGCACTGCTGTCAGTGCCTCTCTCCAAATTGAATCAAAAGCCTGTTGAAAATCCACAAACACGTAATATATATCCCTGTCCATCTCCCACATCTCCGTGATCTGCGAAAATGTGAACACCTGATCAATCGTCCCTCTACCCAGTCTAAAACTTGCCTGTTCTTCTGTTAGGATTGCCTCCTCTCTATTGCTAATTCTCTTCTGCAGTATATATATATATATAATATATATATATATATATACATACATACATGTGTGTGTGTGTATATATATATATATATATATATATATATATATATGGTATGAATTTCACAATAAAACACGTGAAATGAATGAATGCTGCAAATCCACAAGGAAAAAGAAAAACGATTCCAAGGCCTTTCGTGTATTCAAAGCTACACCTCGTCAGGGAATGATCATATTCCCTGACGAGGTGTAGCTTTGAATACACGAAAGGCCTTGGAATCGTTTTTCTTTTTCCTGTGGGTTTGCAGCATATATATATATAGGGTGGGCCGAAAGTCTGGATCCATAGGAAAATATTTATTTTAATACATAAATTACAACAAATGGTAAATACTTAAAATGAATATCAACTTTAACTCGTAAATGCGTATCCGTGATACTGTACAGTGGTTCGTACTCCAGTATAAACAACAAATTATAACAAATGCTCAAATTGGCGGCCTCTGACATCGAGACACTTAGGGATGGAATTTGATTTTTAATAATTCTTCGAATTGACGTTCTCGAGATGCGTGTTTCATTTGATAATCTTCTTGTTGACTTTACTGGACTATTCGTTAAAGTTTCACATACCATTGCAGAGGTATTTTCATCAGTTGCAGTTTTTGGACGACCAGAACGCCGTCGATCATGTACACTTCCTGTTTCTTTGAAACGTTTAAACAACTTGCCAACAGTCGCATGTGTTACTGGATGCTTATCAGGATGATTTCTATTGAATTCGGTAGCAACTTCTCTGTGTGTAGCGCCCTGTCTTGCGTACATGAGCACAAGTTCTACCCGGTCTTCTCTTGTTAGATTCGAAGCCATTTCTGGGCTGAAATAAAAAAAGTATTTGAGTATTTATACTGGAGTACGAACTACTGTACAGTATCACGGATACGCATTTACGAGTTAAAGTTGATATTCATTTTAAGTATTTACCATTTGTTGTAATTTATGTATTAAAATAAATATTTTCCTATGGATCCAGACTTTCGGCCCACCCTGTAATATATATATATATATATATATATATATATTCCAAGGCATTTTGTGTGTTCAGCAATACACCTTGTCAAGGAATTCTAAAGTAAAAAGATTCCCTGAGGAGATGTATTGCTGAATACACAAAAGGCATTGGAATAATTTTTTCTTTTTCCTTGTGGTTTACATAATTCATTAATTTCATGTGTTTAAGCGTGACATTCATCCCATATATATATATAGAGGTATATAAAACAGAGTACATAATAGTACAGTAACCCCCAATTTATACATGCCCCCCATTTATGTATTTTGGATTAACACAGTCTGAAAAATATTCAATTTTTTTTATAAATAAGTAAAAAGGGACTGGTGGTTGAGAAGCCAGCTCTAAGAGACCCTAATGTTGAGTGTTATTTTTTTTTATTACATGTTACAAATTTTTACTTTTTTTACAGATGAGTTTATGTATTTATTTATTTATGTAATTAGTATTATTTTTGGGGGCAGATAATTAGTATTATTATTGTATTTTTTTAAATTTTATTTTTGAGGTGTCTTGGGGTTGGGGTGGGGGCATACTTAGCACATTGAATTATATGTTATAGTTCCTCCAATTTATACCAAATTCATTTTACATGGAAGGTTCAGGAATGCATCTCCTGCATAAATTGAAGATTACTGTATTATTTTATATTTTTAAACATTTTTTTAATTTAAATCAGTCTTTATTTTGTAACCAACATTTTCAGTATCTATTGTTTTGTTCATTGTAATGACATTGTAATATGTATTATTTATTATTTATAGATATATAATGGTATTCTATATTAAAGTTTATTTTTGGAAATTAAATGATTATTGTGTGTAACTAATATTTGCATTATGTACTGTTTTTGTTCAGTGAGGGCATTGTAATATGTATTATGCATATATAAAGGTATTATTGTAGCTTAAGGATTTGTTTTAAGGAAAATTATGAATGCCTTTTTTGAATGTTTCTTTTAAAAGCCTGCCTTTTTTAAGGGTTTTTAGTGCCTAAACATCTGGGCTTTAGTAATAATGATGGGTGTAGATTCTGTTATGCTGAGGTGGAAAGTGTTGGCCATCTAATAATGGGCTGCAGGGTGCTCATGGCAGATGGACACTACAGCCAGGCACAACAAAATATGTAAATATATCCACTGGAAGATTCTGACAGCATTAGAACTAGAATGCAGTAAAAATGTATGGGACCATACACCTGCACCAGTTACTGGAAACCACTACTACACTATATGTTATGATACAATAATAGCAACTGCCACTTTCATAGACAACTCAGCAGTAAAACCACATGTGGTAGTGTGGGACAAGAGGGAAAAGGCTGCTTTACTGATAGAAGTCAGTGTCCCAAATGACTATGGCCTCAATAGAATGGAAAGGTAAAAAATTACTAAATACCAGGTACTTCTATATATCAAGAAAAATTGGGAAATGAAAGAAGCTCCAACATCAATACTGATTTATGGGACACAAAAGAAATCTCAGTAATAATGAAATGCAATATGCACTGCGTTTGAACGTATTAAGCAGATTACATTTTCTCCAATGTTTTCAAAAGTTCATCCCCGATTTCAATGAAATTTGTAGCAAATAATCACTATATATATAGCAGCATTGATGGTATTCATTTCGATAAAATATTTTGATAATTAAAATAATTATCTCATTTTATTGAAAAATATGTAAAATATTGTGTTCCGAATTATTAAGCAAGTATTATTTTATTTCTGGATCTAAATGGTGAAAATGGGTAAGAAGAAAGATTTAACATTAACTGAGAAAAGAAAAATAGTCAAGTTACTTGCTGAAAATATAAAATCTATTGAAATTGCGAAGCAGTTTCGCAGAGCTTATCGAACTGTAAACAAGTTTGTAGCGAGGGTACCAAACTGAGGCAGCGAAGTGATAAAGGAGCTATAAGAAAAGTGACAAGGCGGCAGATATCTGTAATCAAGCGCAAATTGCAAAGCATCCATTGTCCTCAAGTAAAGAGCTTTTGAGCAGGCTGGCATACATAATGTACCAAGAACATCTTGATGTGGAATCCTCCAAACAATTGGCAAGACGTGTAAACCTACGATTCAGTCACCATTAACACCAAGGTACAAGAAGCAGCATGTTGAATGGGCACGTCAGTACGTGAAAACAGATTTTAATACTATATTGTTCACCGATGAATGAAAAGCAACCCTTGAGGGACTTGATGTTTGGTCAAGAAGATGGATTGCTGAGAGCCAATTTCTACCATCGAGATTAAGACGCCAACAAGGTGGAGGTAGTGTCATGTTTTGAGCAGGATTGATAGGCAATGAAGTAGCTGTCCCATACAGAGTGCCTGATGGTGTGAAAATGAATGCCCAGTCTTACACAAACTTTCTAAAAGAAAACCTCATTCCATGGTAGAGATTGACCCTTAGCAATCCATCTTCTTGACCAACCATCAGATCCCTCAAGGGTTGCTCTTCATTCATCGGTTAACAATACAGTATTAAAATCTGTTTTCATGTACTGACGCGCCCATTCAACACGCTGCTTCTTGTAACTGGGTGTTAATGGTGACTGAATCATAGGTTTACACGTCTTGCCAATTGTTTGGAGGATTCCACATCGAGATGTTCTTGGTACATTATGTATGCCAGCCTGCTCAAAAACCTCTTTACTTAAGGACAATGGATGCTTTGCAGTTTGCGCTTGATTACAGATATCTGCCGCCTTGTCGCTTTTCTTATAGCTTCTTTATCACTTCGCTGCCTCAGTTTGGTACTCTCAGCTAAAAATTGTTTACATTCGATAAGCTCTGCCAAACTGCTTCGCAATTTCAATAGATTTTATATTTTCAGTGAGTAACTTGACTATTTTTCTTTTCTCAGTTAATGTTAAATCTTTCTTCTCACCCATTTTCACCATTTAGATCCGTAAATAGAATACTTGCTTAATAATTTGGAACTATTTTACATATTTTTCAATAAAATTAGATAATTATTTTAATTATCAAAATATTTTATCAAAATTAATACCATCAATGCTGCTATATATATAGTAATTATTTGCTACAAATTTCGATGAAATCGGGGAAAACTTTTGAAAACATTGGAGAAAATGTAATCTGCTTAATGAGTTTGAACGCAGTGTATGGAGGTAAGTGTTCAACAGGTGATCTGAGAGAACCCCATGTCTTCGTATGAATCCTGTCTTGTACCAGGAGGAGCATACTCTTGAGACAAAGCAGACAACCAAAGCCACCATTAGCTCAAGCAGGGAACCCACCTCCACCATCACCATCCTCACCGTAGAAGACGTAAATAATGTCCCCGATGTGGACGATATCGTTCCATTTAGTAGCGAGACTATTTTGGATGAAATAAATGTTTACGAGGGTGATATTGCGCATTATATCGATAGGCTAAAAGTTAGCAAGGCTCCAGGGTCCAGGCCCTGACGCTTTTTATCCCAGACATTTGAAAGACGTTATCGTAGGCCCCTTAACGAAGATTTTTAATCAGTCCTCGAAATGGGGATTATATCCTGAAGACTTCAAATTAGCTAACGTCACGCCCATTTTTAAAAAAGGCGACCGCACGGTACCTAGTAATTATAGGCCCATTAGCTTAACGTCAATTGAGGTAAACTTTTGGAATCGGTAATTAGGGATCGTATCATCGATCACTTAGAAAGTAGAGATTGATTAATAGTAGTCAGCATGGGTTTCGACGCCATAGGTCTTGTTTAACTAATTTGTTAGAATTTTATAACGAAATAGTGCGCAGATACGATAGGCATAGAGCGGCTGACGTATTTATTTAGATTTTAAAAAGGCGTTCGATACAGTTCCGGCCGCGTAGGAGATTAATTGCGAAGGTCAAAGCGCACGGTATATGCGGTCAGATAGCTAACTGGTTAGAAGAATGGCTTCATGCTAGGAGGCAGAGGGTCGTAGTTAATGGTAGTGAATCAGGGTGGTTGGATGTAGGTAGCGGTGTCCCACAGGGTTTCAGTGTTAGGCCCATTGCTATTCGTAATTTATATTAACGACATAGATGTAGGATTGACTAGTAACGTGTCAAAATTCGCGGACGATACTAAAATAGGCGGTAAGGTTGTTAATGAGAACGATAGAAATAGGCTCCAAGACGATGTAAATAGGATTATGAGTGGACAGATAAGTGGCAGATGCAATTTAACGTAGACAAATGTAAAGTTTTGCATATAGGTTCTCGTAACAATAATTACACGTACACGATGGATGATAGGGAGTTGGCGAGCATTGACGAGGAAGTAGATTTAGGCGTACGCGTATCTAAGGATTTAAAGGTTAGGAACCAGTGCCTGGAGTCTTGCGCAAAAGCTAATAGGATGTTAGGCTTCATAGCGCGTAGTTTCGAATTTAAATCGAAGGATATTATATTGCCCCTTTACAATCCCTAGTCAGGCCTCATTTAGAATATGCCATTCAGTTTTGGTGCCCGTACTTGCGTGAGGATATTGATAGGTGAGAAAGGGTTCAGCGTCGTGCTACGAAACTAATTCCGTCATTGCGCAACAAGCCTTATAAAGATAGGATTAAAGAGTTAGACCTGTATTCACTCGAAACTAGGAGATTAAGGGGGGAGCTTATTGAAGTTTTCAAAATCGTTAATAACATCGATAACGTAAATTTTGACAAATTTTTCACTTTCGATAATAGTAATACTCGTAATAACGGATTTAAGTTGCGTGGCAGACGTTTCATTACTAATATCGCTAAAAACTTCTTTACGTTCAAAGTAATTGATAAATGGAATAATCTTCCCGCGCCCGTCGTGAACTCTACCAGCGTTAATGTGTTTAAAAACCGTCTTGACAGACATTTTAAAAATATTAACGTTTAAGATAAAAAAAAAAAACAATTAGCAACAGGAGCTCTGGTGGTGGTGGTGGTCGAGGATGAGTCTGTTGACGGTTAATGCCAGCAATAAAATTATTAAAAAAAATTAGACTAACGCGAACGTAGATGTAGCTCGTAGCGTAAACTAACCCACTTTTTGTTTAACTTTTTACCTACTTTTTTTTTTTCTAATCTTCTTACTTTGCATGTCTGTAACTCTTTTCTTGCATGTTTGTAGTTTGCATGGTATGACAGTGAGTTAAGACTGTGTTTGCATGGTTTGTAAGCGTTCTTATTTTACTTCTTTTCATCTTTCACCCCTCTCCTATTCTCTCCGACTATTTTTCTGACTTGGCGGATGATGATGGCGAGACTTTTTCTCTTTTTCTGAATGAATGTTAACCCACGAGTGATAGGTGTTCCTCCTTACTTAACCCCTTATTCTCTTCTCTTCTCTTCACCCCCTACTCTTTCCTTTCTCTCGGGCTAACCTTAGAGTGGATCTTAGGGTCTTTGTTTGCCTTAGCTTCTGTAGATCATGTTCATCAGCCAGACTCTGTACTGAACGGACGCATTTCCTGAGCTCTCTGATATTGCATCTACTTTTGCATATTGCTGAGAATTTTACTTTTGGATAGTTTTGAATTTTATATACTTGCGTTTATATTCACGTTGTTATAGTTAAGTAATTGAATATTAAGTGTTTTTTAGCGATTTAGAAGTTTTCATAGCGTGCCGGCTTAATTTAACTTAAATTTGTGACGGTTTAAACTAATTTTTAACTGCGCGATGCCGTCGCAGAAAGCGTCGTGTGTTAGGTGTAGGGTAAACCGGTGGTATTTGGAATTTAAAGATTATAACGGCTGTCCTATGGCGTTTACCGAGAGATCAGTTTGTTTCTTTTGCGAGTTAATTGAGGAAATAGTTGACATAAAACGCAGTGTACGTGAGGTAACGGAGAGACTTGCAACGCTTGATGAGGGTAGGGGTAGGGCTACGGTTGACGGAAGCCGAACCAATACTAACGTTGAAGACGTTAGTAATTTGAAGGGTGAGGTGCGTAACCTAGTTTCTAGTTTAGATAGCTTGTCGGGAAGGTTGGATAGAGTTGAGAACGGAGTTAAGATTGGTCCGATAGTAGATAGCGAGGGATTTAGAGAAGTTAAGGGTGGAGCTAGGCCGCGTACGTTAGGTGATCGGAATCCCCCCCTATCGAGGTTTCGAACCCTTTCGCCCATTTGGAAAGGGACGTGAATGAGGGGGAAACTATTTTAATTGGGGACTCTTTAGTGCGCCATATGGACAGAGTTCGTTGAACGGCATCCAACCAAGAGGAGGAGGGTCTGTCTCCCAGGGGCCAGGGTTGACAGAGTTAGAGACGAAGTGGATAGGATTGACGTTGCCTCCCGTCACTCGATGTTAGTGACGATGGTAGGAGGCAACGACTCGTATAGGCCCGATACGAGAGTGCCTGACCTTTTGGAGAGATATAGGGAGTTAATTAGGTCCCTGAAGGCGAGGTCAGATAGGTCTTTAGTTCTAGGTATTACCCTAGGCACGGGTTGGGTCTTAGGATTACGTCAAAAACAATATTTTTTAATAATAAATTAGAAGAGATTTGTGCTGAGGAAAATGTACCCTTCGTAAAGCTGTGGTCCGAATTCAGTGATCCTAGCCTTTTTATGAAAGATGGGGGTGCATTTTAATGAAATAAGTAATGCTAGGCTAGGTAGGTTAATAGACGAAAACGTGCAAAAGCTGTATAGGTCGAAGCCTTCTTTAAACGTTGTGGGTCCGGGGAACGCAGGCCTGACGTGAAAAATAGTTTAAAACGCGGGCCCGTGGTAAAAAATAACTTAAACATCTTTTATTGTAACGCGCGTAGTATTAGAAATAAATTAAATGAATTTAAGGTGATAATTTATTCCAGCAACTACGATATAGTTGCTATCACTGAAACTTGGTTAAATACCATGACTCGGGACTTGTTGGGGGAACTTGATATACCGGGTTTTAAACTCTTTACTAATGATAGGTTACATAGGTTTGGTGTCGAGGTTAAGTTAGATTTTCCAGCAGCAATTAATGCGATATGTATTGAAGTTAGGGTGCATAATATTAGTTTTAATTTTGTTGTTGTTCATAGACCTCCCGTTCAACCCCTCGATACAGATACTAGATTTTACTCACTTCTTGGTAACTTTATTGACAATTGGAATAGTATAATTGTCGGAGACTTTAACTGCCCTAATGTTAATCACGAGAATTTTACTGGTAATGAGCAGGGTTTGAGATTGATTGAGTTTATGGAAGATAACTTTTTACGACAGATGGTTACCAAACCAATGCGCGGTGACAATATTTTAGATTTGGTGATGACGAACGGCGAGAATATAGTCGAAGGTTTAGAATAGGCGAGAGTTTAGGATGTAGTGATCATCAAATTCTCAGGTTTAAGTTATCGACAGAAAACACTAAGGATAGTAATGTAATAGAAGTCCCTGATTTTCGTAAGGCTAATTTTGATAGTTTTGTGGATAGGATGAGAGTGGTGGACTGGGATAACTTATTTATGGGTAATGACACAAATTTGCATTGGGTGGCGTTTAAAGAGTTTTAGGAATATTGAAAGGGAGTTTATTCCTCGTAGGCCCAAGCATGCAAGAAATCATGGTAGGCCGAAGTGGTGGACTAGGGAAATAGGCGAGTTCATAAACGAGCGTAACAGAGCGTATAGACTTAATAAGCGCAATGGCACGGCAGCTAACTTTAATAGATATATCGAGCTTAGACGTCAGGTTAAAAGATCAGTTAGGAATGCCAAGCGTAATTTAGAGATACTTATGGCTGCGGATAGTAAACATAATCCAAAAAGTTTTTTGAATACGTCAATAATCGTAAGCCGATAAAAGATAACATAGGCCCTCTAGTGCAGTGGTTCTTAAACTTTTTGACCCCGTTACCCCTTTTCCTGAACTCAACTAATCTCATTACCCCACACAAACTTGCAATGCCGAAGTTGTAAAAAAAAGGTGAAAAATTAATTACTGAAAATAAATGAAATTACCTTTAATGTGATGGGTGCAACTGTTTTTTAGCTACAAGTTGTATTTTTACCATATTAAGAATTGCTCCATTAGCCCCGGAAATACCCAAATTACCCCCAGTTTCAGAACCTCTGCTCTAGTGGATGTTAACGGCGCTTTGGCTTCTGACACTCAGGTGATGGCGGGTATTTTCAATAACTTTTTTGCGACAGTTTTTACTGTAGAAGACAAATAATGTGTATGGAGGTAAGTGTTCAACAGGTGATCTGAGAGAATCCCATGTCTTCGTATGAATCCTGTCTTGTACCAGGAGGAGCATACTCTTGAGACAGAGCAGACAACCAAAGCCACCATTAGCTCAAGCAGGGAACCCACCTCCACCATCACCATCCTCACCGTAGAAGACGTAAATAATGTCCCCGATGTGGACGATATCGTTCCATTTAGTAGCGAGACTATTTTGGATGAAATAAATGTTTACGAGGGTGATATTGCGCATTATATCGATAGGCTAAAAGTTAGCAAGGCTCCAGGGTCCAGGCCCTGACGCTTTTTATCCCAGACATTTGAAAGACGTTATCGTAGGCCCCTTAACGAAGATTTTTAATCAGTCACTCGAAATGGGGATTATTCCTGAAGACTTCAAATTAGCTAACGTCACGCCCATTTTTAAAAAAGGCGACCGCACGGTACCTAGTAATTATAGGCCCATTAGCTTAACGTCAATTGTAGGTAAACTTTTGGAATCGGTAATTAGGGATCGTATCATCGATCACTTAGAAAGTAGAGATTTGATTAATAGTAGTCAGCATGGGTTTCGACGCCATAGGTCTTGTTTAACTAATTTGTTAGAATTTTATAACGAAATAGTGCGCAGATACGATAGGCATAGAGCGGCTGACGTTATTTATTTAGATTTTAAAAAGGCGTTCGATACAGTTCCGGCCGCGTAGGAGATTAATTGCGAAGGTCAAAGCGCACGGTATATGCGGTCAGATAGCTAACTGGTTAGAAGAATGGCTTCATGCTAGGAGGCAGAGGGTCGTAGTTAATGGTAGTGAATCAGGGTGGTTGGATGTAGGTAGCGGTGTCCCACAGGGTTCAGTGTTAGGCCCATTGCTATTCGTAATTTATATTAACGACATAGATGTAGGATTGACTAGTAACGTGTCAAAATTCGCGGACGATACTAAAATAGGCGGTAAGGTTGTTAATGAGAACGATAGAAATAGGCTCCAAGACGATGTAAATAGGATTATGGAGTGGACAGATAAGTGGCAGATGCAATTTAACGTAGACAAATGTAAAGTTTTGCATATAGGTTCTCGTAACAATAATTACACGTACACGATGGATGATAGGGAGTTGGCGAGCATTGACGAGGAAGTAGATTTAGGCGTACGCGTATCTAAGGATTTAAAGGTTAGGAACCAGTGCCTGGAGTCTTGCGCAAAAGCTAATAGGATGTTAGGCTTCATAGCGCGTAGTTTCGAATTTAAATCGAAGGATATTATATTGCCCCTTTACAAGTCCCTAGTCAGGCCTCATTTAGAATATGCCATTCAGTTTTGGTGCCCGTACTTGCGTGAGGATATTGATAGGTGAGAAAGGGTTCAGCGTCGTGCTACGAAACTAATTCCGTCATTGCGCAACAAGCCTTATAAAGATAGGATTAAAGAGTTAGACCTGTATTCACTCGAAACTAGGAGATTAAGGGGGGAGCTTATTGAAGTTTTCAAAATCGTTAATAACATCGATAACGTAAATTTTGACAAATTTTTCACTTTCGATAATAGTAATACTCGTAATAACGGATTTAAGTTGCGTGGCAGACGTTTCATTACTAATATCGCTAAAAACTTCTTTACGTTCAAAGTAATTGATAAATGGAATAATCTTCCCGCGCCCGTCGTGAACTCTACCAGCGTTAATGTGTTTAAAAACCGTCTTGACAGACATTTTAAAAATATTAACGTTTAAGATAAAAAAAAAAAACAATTAGCAACAGGAGCTCTGGTGGTGGTGGTGGTCGAGGATGAGTCTGTTGACGGTTAATGCCAGCAATAAAATTATTAAAAAAAATTAGACTAACGCGAACGTAGATGTAGCTCGTAGCGTAAACTAACCCACTTTTTGTTTAACTTTTTACCTACTTTTTTTTTTTCTAATCTTCTTACTTTGCATGTCTGTAACTCTTTTCTTGCATGTTTGTAGTTTGTATGGTATGACAGTGAGTTAAGACTGTGTTTGCATGGTTTGTAAGCGTTCTTATTTTACTTCTTTTCATCTTTCACCCCTCTCCTATTCTCTCCGACTATTTTTCTGACTTGGCGGATGATGATGGCGAGACTTTTTCTCTTTTTCTGAATGAATGTTAACCCACGAGTGATAGGTGTTCCTCCTTACTTAACCCCTTATTCTCTTCTCTTCTCTTCACCCCTACTCTTTCCTTTCTCTCGGGCTAACCTTAGAGTGGATCTTAGGGTCTTTGTTTGCCTTAGCTTCTGTAGATCATGTTCATCAGCCAGACTCTGTACTGAACGGACGCATTTCCTGAGCTCTCTGATATTGCATCTACTTTTGCATATTGCTGAGAATTTTACTTTTGGATAGTTTTGAATTTTATATACTTGCGTTTATATTCACGTTGTTATAGTTAAGTAATTGAATATTAAGTGTTTTTTAGCGATTTAGAAGTTTTCATAGCGTGCCGGCTTAATTTAACTTAAATTTGTGACGGTTTAAACTAATTTTTAACTGCGCGATGCCGTCGCAGAAAGCGTCGTGTGTTAGGTGTAGGGTAAACCGGTGGTATTTGGAATTTAAAGATTATAACGGCTGTCCTATGGCGTTTACCGAGAGATCAGTTTGTTTCTTTTGCGAGTTAATTGAGGAAATAGTTGACATAAAACGCAGTGTACGTGAGGTAACGGAGAGACTTGCAACGCTTGATGAGGGTAGGGGTAGGGCTACGGTTGACGGAAGCCGAACCAATACTAACGTTGAAGACGTTAGTAATTTGAAGGGTGAGGTGCGTAACCTAGTTTCTAGTTTAGATAGCTTGTCGGGAAGGTTGGATAGAGTTGAGAACGGAGTTAAGATTGGTCCGATAGTAGATAGCGAGGGATTTAGAGAAGTTAAGGGTGGAGCTAGGCCGCGTACGTTAGGTGATTGGAATCCCCCCCTATCGAGGTTTCGAACCCTTTCGCCCATTTGGAAAGGGACGTGAATGAGGGGGAAACTATTTTAATTGGGGACTCTTTAGTGCGCCATATGGACAGAGTTCGTTGAACGGCATCCAACCAAGAGGAGGAGGGTCTGTCTCCCAGGGGCCAGGGTTGACAGAGTTAGAGACGAAGTGGATAGGATTGACGTTGCCTCCCGTCACTCGATGTTAGTGACGATGGTAGGAGGCAACGACTCGTATAGGCCCGATACGAGAGTGCCTGACCTTTTGGAGAGATATAGGGAGTTAATTAGGTCCCTGAAGGCGAGGTCAGATAGGTCTTTAGTTCTAGGTATTAACCCTAGGCACGGGTTGGGTCTTAGGATTACGTCAAAAACAATATTTTTTAATAATAAATTAGAAGAGATTTGTGCTGAGGAAAATGTACCCTTCGTAAAGCTGTGGTCCGAATTCAGTGATCCTAGCCTTTTTATGAAAGATGGGGGTGCATTTTAATGAAATAAGTAATGCTAGGCTAGGTAGGTTAATAGACGAAAACGTGCAAAAGCTGTATAGGTCGAAGCCTTCTTTAAACGTTGTGGGTCCGGGGAACGCAGGCCTGACGTGAAAAATAGTTTAAAACGCGGGCCCGTGGTAAAAAATAACTTAAACATCTTTTATTGTAACGCGCGTAGTATTAGAAATAAATTAAATGAATTTAAGGTGATAATTTATTCCAGCAACTACGATATAGTTGCTATCACTGAAACTTGGTTAAATACCATGACTCGGGACTTGTTGGGGGAACTTGATATACCGGGTTTTAAACTCTTTACTAATGATAGGTTACATAGGTTTGGTGTCGAGGTTAAGTTAGATTTTCCAGCAGCAATTAATGCGATATGTATTGAAGTTAGGGTGCATAATATTAGTTTTAATTTTGTTGTTGTTCATAGACCTCCCGTTCAACCCCTCGATACAGATACTAGATTTTACTCACTTCTTGGTAACTTTATTGACAATTGGAATAGTATAATTGTCGGAGACTTTAACTGCCCTAATGTTAATCACGAGAATTTTACTGGTAATGAGCAGGGTTTGAGATTGATTGAGTTTATGGAAGATAACTTTTTACGACAGATGGTTACCAAACCAATGCGCGGTGACAATATTTTAGATTTGGTGATGACGAACGGCGAGAATATAGTCGAAGGTTTAGAATAGGCGAGAGTTTAGGATGTAGTGATCATCAAATTCTCAGGTTTAAGTTATCGACAGAAAACACTAAGGATAGTAATGTAATAGAAGTCCCTGATTTTCGTAAGGCTAATTTTGATAGTTTTGTGGATAGGATGAGAGTGGTGGACTGGGATAACTTATTTATGGGTAATGACACAAATTTGCATTGGGTGGCGTTTAAAGAGTTTTAGGAATATTGAAAGGGAGTTTATTCCTCGTAGGCCCAAGCATGCAAGAAATCATGGTAGGCCGAAGTGGTGGACTAGGGAAATAGGCGAGTTCATAAACGAGCGTAACAGAGCGTATAGACTTAATAAGCGCAATGGCACGGCAGCTAACTTTAATAGATATATCGAGCTTAGACGTCAGGTTAAAAGATCAGTTAGGAATGCCAAGCGTAATTTAGAGATACTTATGGCTGCGGATAGTAAACATAATCCAAAAAGTTTTTTGAATACGTCAATAATCGTAAGCCGATAAAAGATAACATAGGCCCTCTAGTGCAGTGGTTCTTAAACTTTTTGACCCCGTTACCCCTTTTCCTGAACTCAACTAATCTCATTACCCCACACAAACTTGCAATGCCGAAGTTGTAAAAAAAAGGTGAAAAATTAATTACTGAAAATAAATGAAATTACCTTTAATGTGATGGGTGCAACTGTTTTTTAGCTACAAGTTGTATTTTTACCATATTAAGAATTGCTCCATTAGCCCCGGAAATACCCAAATTACCCCCAGTTTCAGAACCTCTGCTCTAGTGGATGTTAACGGCGCTTTGGCTTCTGACACTCAGGTGATGGCGGGTATTTTCAATAACTTTTTTGCGACAGTTTTTACTGTAGAAGACAAATAATGTGTATGGAGGTAAGTGTTCAACAGGTGATCTGAGAGAATCCCATGTCTTCGTATGAATCCTGTCTTGTACCAGGAGGAGCATACTCTTGAGACAGAGCAGACAACCAAAGCCACCATTAGCTCAAGCAGGGAACCCACCTCCACCATCACCATCCTCACCGTAGAAGACGTAAATAATGTCCCCGATGTGGACGATATCGTTCCATTTAGTAGCGAGACTATTTTGGATGAAATAAATGTTTACGAGGGTGATATTGCGCATTATATCGATAGGCTAAAAGTTAGCAAGGCTCCAGGGTCCAGGCCCTGACGCTTTTTATCCCAGACATTTGAAAGACGTTATCGTAGGCCCCTTAACGAAGATTTTTAATCAGTCACTCGAAATGGGGATTATTCCTGAAGACTTCAAATTAGCTAACGTCACGCCCATTTTTAAAAAAGGCGACCGCACGGTACCTAGTAATTATAGGCCCATTAGCTTAACGTCAATTGTAGGTAAACTTTTGGAATCGGTAATTAGGGATCGTATCATCGATCACTTAGAAAGTAGAGATTTGATTAATAGTAGTCAGCATGGGTTTCGACGCCATAGGTCTTGTTTAACTAATTTGTTAGAATTTTATAACGAAATAGTGCGCAGATACGATAGGCATAGAGCGGCTGACGTTATTTATTTAGATTTTAAAAAGGCGTTCGATACAGTTCCGGCCGCGTAGGAGATTAATTGCGAAGGTCAAAGCGCACGGTATATGCGGTCAGATAGCTAACTGGTTAGAAGAATGGCTTCATGCTAGGAGGCAGAGGGTCGTAGTTAATGGTAGTGAATCAGGGTGGTTGGATGTAGGTAGCGGTGTCCCACAGGGTTCAGTGTTAGGCCCATTGCTATTCGTAATTTATATTAACGACATAGATGTAGGATTGACTAGTAACGTGTCAAAATTCGCGGACGATACTAAAATAGGCGGTAAGGTTGTTAATGAGAACGATAGAAATAGGCTCCAAGACGATGTAAATAGGATTATGGAGTGGACAGATAAGTGGCAGATGCAATTTAACGTAGACAAATGTAAAGTTTTGCATATAGGTTCTCGTAACAATAATTACACGTACACGATGGATGATAGGGAGTTGGCGAGCATTGACGAGGAAGTAGATTTAGGCGTACGCGTATCTAAGGATTTAAAGGTTAGGAACCAGTGCCTGGAGTCTTGCGCAAAAGCTAATAGGATGTTAGGCTTCATAGCGCGTAGTTTCGAATTTAAATCGAAGGATATTATATTGCCCCTTTACAAGTCCCTAGTCAGGCCTCATTTAGAATATGCCATTCAGTTTTGGTGCCCGTACTTGCGTGAGGATATTGATAGGTGAGAAAGGGTTCAGCGTCGTGCTACGAAACTAATTCCGTCATTGCGCAACAAGCCTTATAAAGATAGGATTAAAGAGTTAGACCTGTATTCACTCGAAACTAGGAGATTAAGGGGGGAGCTTATTGAAGTTTTCAAAATCGTTAATAACATCGATAACGTAAATTTTGACAAATTTTTCACTTTCGATAATAGTAATACTCGTAATAACGGATTTAAGTTGCGTGGCAGACGTTTCATTACTAATATCGCTAAAAACTTCTTTACGTTCAAAGTAATTGATAAATGGAATAATCTTCCCGCGCCCGTCGTGAACTCTACCAGCGTTAATGTGTTTAAAAACCGTCTTGACAGACATTTTAAAAATATTAACGTTTAAGATAAAAAAAAAAAACAATTAGCAACAGGAGCTCTGGTGGTGGTGGTGGTCGAGGATGAGTCTGTTGACGGTTAATGCCAGCAATAAAATTATTAAAAAAAATTAGACTAACGCGAACGTAGATGTAGCTCGTAGCGTAAACTAACCCACTTTTTGTTTAACTTTTTACCTACTTTTTTTTTTTCTAATCTTCTTACTTTGCATGTCTGTAACTCTTTTCTTGCATGTTTGTAGTTTGTATGGTATGACAGTGAGTTAAGACTGTGTTTGCATGGTTTGTAAGCGTTCTTATTTTACTTCTTTTCATCTTTCACCCCTCTCCTATTCTCTCCGACTATTTTTCTGACTTGGCGGATGATGATGGCGAGACTTTTTCTCTTTTTCTGAATGAATGTTAACCCACGAGTGATAGGTGTTCCTCCTTACTTAACCCCTTATTCTCTTCTCTTCTCTTCACCCCCTACTCTTTCCTTTCTCTCGGGCTAACCTTAGAGTGGATCTTAGGGTCTTTGTTTGCCTTAGCTTCTGTAGATCATGTTCATCAGCCAGACTCTGTACTGAACGGACGCATTTCCTGAGCTCTCTGATATTGCATCTACTTTGCATATTGCTGAGAATTTTACTTTTGGATAGTTTGAATTTTATATACTTGCGTTTATATTCACGTTGTTATAGTTAAGTAATTGAATATTAAGTGTTTTTTAGCGATTTAGAAGTTTCATAGCGTGCCGGCTTAATTTAACTTAAATTTGTGACGGTTTAAACTAATTTTTAACTGCGCGATGCCGTCGCAGAAAGCGTCGTGTGTTAGGTGTAGGGTAAACCGGTGTATTTGGAATTTAAAGATTATAACGGCTGTCCTATGGCGTTTACCGAGAGATCAGTTTGTTTCTTTTGCGAGTTAATTGAGGAAATAGTTGACATAAAACGCAGTGTACGTGAGGTAACGGAGAGACTTGCAACGCTTGATGAGGGTAGGGGTAGGGCTACGGTTGACGGAAGCCGAACCAATACTAACGTTGAAGACGTTAGTAATTTGAAGGGTGAGGTGCGTAACCTAGTTTCTAGTTTAGATAGCTTGTCGGGAAGGTTGGATAGAGTTGAGAACGGAGTTAAGATTGGTCCGATAGTAGATAGCGAGGGATTTAGAGAAGTTAAGGGTGGAGCTAGGCCGCGTACGTTAGGTGATGGAATCCCCCCCTATCGAGGTTTCGAACCCTTTCGCCCATTTGGAAAGGGACGTGAATGAGGGGAAACTATTTTAATTGGGGACTCTTTAGTGCGCCATATGGACAGAGTTCGTTGAACGGCATCCAACCAAGAGGAGGAGGTCTGTCTCCCAGGGGCCAGGGTTGACAGAGTTAGAGACGAAGTGGATAGGATTGACGTTGCCTCCCGTCACTCGATGTTAGTGACGATGGTAGGAGGCAACGACTCGTATAGGCCCGATACGAGAGTGCCTGACCTTTTGGAGAGATATAGGGAGTTAATTAGGTCCCTGAAGGCGAGGTCAGATAGGTCTTTAGTTCTAGGTATTAACCCTAGGCACGGGTTGGGTCTTAGGATTACGTCAAAAACAATATTTTTTAATAATAAATTAGAAGAGATTTGTGCTGAGGAAAATGTACCCTTCGTAAAGCTGTGGTCCGAATTCAGTGATCCTAGCCTTTTTATGAAAGATGGGGGTGCATTTTAATGAAATAAGTAATGCTAGGCTAGGTAGGTTAATAGACGAAAACGTGCAAAAGCTGTATAGGTCGAAGCCTTCTTTAAACGTTGTGGGTCCGGGGAACGCAGCCTGACGTGAAAAATAGTTTAAAACGCGGGCCCGTGGTAAAAAATAACTTAAACATCTTTTATTGTAACGCGCGTAGTATTAGAAATAAATTAATGAATTTAAGGTGATAATTTATTCCAGCAACTACGATATAGTTGCTATCACTGAAACTTGGTTAAATACCATGACTCGGGACTTGTGGGGAACTTGATATACCGGGTTTTAAACTCTTTACTATGATAGGTTACATAGGTTTGGTGTCGAGGTTAAGTTAGATTTTCCAGCAGCAATTAATGCGATATGTATTGAAGTTAGGGTGCATAATATTAGTTTTAATTTTGTTGTTGTTCATAGACCTCCCGTTCAACCCCTCGATACAGATACTAGATTTTACTCACTTCTTGGTAACTTTATTGACAATTGGAATAGTATAATTGTCGGAGACTTTAACTGCCCTAATGTTAATCACGAGAATTTTACTGGTAATGAGCAGGGTTTGAGATTGATTGAGTTTATGGAAGATAACTTTTTACGACAGATGGTTACCAAACCAATGCGCGGTGACAATATTTTAGATTTGGTGATGACGAACGGCGAGAATATAGTCGAAGGTTTAGAATAGGCGAGAGTTTAGGATGTAGTGATCATCAAATTCTCAGGTTTAAGTTATCGACAGAAAACACTAAGGATAGTAATGTAATAGAAGTCCCTGATTTTCGTAAGGCTAATTTTGATAGTTTTGTGGATAGGATGAGAGTGGTGGACTGGGATAACTTATTTATGGGTAATGACACAAATTTGCATTGGGTGGCGTTTAAAGAGTTTTAGGAATATTGAAAGGAGTTTATTCCTCGTAGGCCCAAGCATGCAAGAAATCATGGTAGGCCGAAGTGGTGGACTAGGGAAATAGGCGAGTTCATAAACGAGCGTAACAGAGCGTATAGACTTAATAAGCGCAATGGCACGGCAGCTAACTTTAATAGATATATCGAGCTTAGACGTCAGGTTAAAAGATCAGTTAGGAATGCCAAGCGTAATTTAGAGATACTTATGGCTGCGGATAGTAAACATAATCCAAAAAGTTTTTTGAATACGTCAATAATCGTAAGCCGATAAAAGATAACATAGGCCCTCTAGTGCAGTGGTTCTTAAACTTTTTGACCCCGTTACCCCTTTTCCTGAACTCAACTAATCTCATTACCCACACAAACTTGCAATGCCGAAGTTGTAAAAAAAAGGTGAAAAATTAATTACTGAAAATAAATGAAATTACCTTTAATGTGATGGGTGCAACTGTTTTTTAGCTACAAGTTGTATTTTTACCATATTAAGAATTGCTCCATTAGCCCCGGAAATACCCAAATTACCCCCAGTTTCAGAACCTCTGCTCTAGTGGATGTTAACGGCGCTTTGGCTTCTGACACTCAGGTGATGGCGGGTATTTTCAATAACTTTTTTGCGACAGTTTTTACTGTAGAAGACAAATAATGTGTATGGAGGTAAGTGTTCAACAGGTGATCTGAGAGAATCCCATGTCTTCGTATGAATCCTGTCTTGTACCAGGAGGAGCATACTCTTGAGACAGAGCAGACAACCAAAGCCACCATTAGCTCAAGCAGGGAACCCACCTCCACCATCACCATCCTCACCGTAGAAGACGTAAATAATGTCCCCGATGTGGACGATATCGTTCCATTTAGTAGCGAGACTATTTTGGATGAAATAAATGTTTACGAGGGTGATATTGCGCATTATATCGATAGGCTAAAAGTTAGCAAGGCTCCAGGGTCCAGGCCCTGACGCTTTTTATCCCAGACATTTGAAAGACGTTATCGTAGGCCCCTTACGAAGATTTTTAATCAGTCACTCGAAATGGGGATTATTCCTGAAGACTTCAAATTAGCTAACGTCACGCCCATTTTTAAAAAGGCGACCGCACGGTACCTAGTAATTATAGGCCCATTAGCTTAACGTCAATTGTAGGTAAACTTTTGGAATCGGTAATTAGGGATCGTATCATCGATCACTTAGAAAGTAGAGATTTGATTAATAGTAGTCAGCATGGGTTTCGACGCCATAGGTCTTGTTTAACTAATTTGTTAGAATTTTATAACGAAATAGTGCGCAGATACGATAGGCATAGAGCGGCTGACGTTATTTATTTAGATTTTAAAAAGGCGTTCGATACAGTTCCGGCCGCGTAGGAGATTAATTGCGAAGGTCAAAGCGCACGGTATATGCGGTCAGATAGCTAACTGGTTAGAAGAATGGCTTCATGCTAGGAGGCAGAGGGTCGTAGTTTAATGGTAGTGAATCAGGGTGGTTGGATGTAGGTAGCGGTGTCCCACAGGGTTCAGTGTTAGGCCCATTGCTATTCGTAATTTATATTAACGACATAGATGTAGGATTGACTAGTAACGTGTCAAAATTCGCGGACGATACTAAAATAGGCGGTAAGGTTGTTAATGAGAACGATAGAAATAGGCTCCAAGACGATGTAAATAGGATTATGGAGTGGACAGATAAGTGGCAGATGCAATTTAACGTAGACAAATGTAAAGTTTTGCATATAGGTTCTCGTAACAATAATTACACGTACACGATGGATGATAGGGAGTTGGCGAGCATTGACGAGGAAGTAGATTTAGGCGTACGCGTATCTAAGGATTTAAAGGTTAGGAACCAGTGCCTGGAGTCTTGCGCAAAAGCTAATAGGATGTTAGGCTTCATAGCGCGTAGTTTCGAATTTAAATCGAAGGATATTATATTGCCCCTTTACAAGTCCCTAGTCAGGCCTCATTTAGAATATGCCATTCAGTTTTGGTGCCCGTACTTGCGTGAGGATATTGATAGGTGAGAAAGGGTTCAGCGTCGTGCTACGAAACTAATTCCGTCATTGCGCAACAAGCCTTATAAAGATAGGATTAAAGAGTTAGACCTGTATTCACTCGAAACTAGGAGATTAAGGGGGGAGCTTATTGAAGTTTTCAAAATCGTTAATAACATCGATAACGTAAATTTTGACAAATTTTTCACTTTCGATAATAGTAATACTCGTAATAACGGATTTAAGTTGCGTGGCAGACGTTTCATTACTAATATCGCTAAAAACTTCTTTACGTTCAAAGTAATTGATAAATGGAATAATCTTCCCGCGCCCGTCGTGAACTCTACCAGCGTTAATGTGTTTAAAAACCGTCTTGACAGACATTTTAAAAATATTAACGTTTAAGATAAAAAAAAAAAATTAGCAACAGGAGCTCTGGTGGTGGTGGTGGTCGAGGATGAGTCTGTTGACGGTTAATGCCAGCAATAAAATTATTAAAAAAAATTAGACTAACGCGAACGTAGATGTAGCTCGTAGCGTAAACTAACCCACTTTTTGTTTAACTTTTTACCTACTTTTTTTTTTTCTAATCTTCTTACTTTGCATGTCTGTAACTCTTTTCTTGCATGTTTGTAGTTTGTATGGTATGACAGTGAGTTAAGACTGTGTTTGCATGGTTTGTAAGCGTTCTTATTTTACTTCTTTTCATCTTTCACCCCTCTCCTATTCTCTCCGACTATTTTTCTGACTTGGCGGATGATGATGGCGAGACTTTTTCTCTTTTTCTGAATGAATGTTAACCCACGAGTGATAGGTGTTCCTCCTTACTTAACCCCTTATTCTCTTCTCTTCTCTTCACCCCCTACTCTTTCCTTTCTCTCGGGCTAACCTTAGAGTGGATCTTAGGGTCTTTGTTTGCCTTAGCTTCTGTAGATCATGTTCATCAGCCAGACTCTGTACTGAACGGACGCATTTCCTGAGCTCTCTGATATTGCATCTACTTTTGCATATTGCTGAGAATTTTACTTTTGGATAGTTTTGAATTTTATATACTTGCGTTTATATTCACGTTGTTATAGTTAAGTAATTGAATATTAAGTGTTTTTTAGCGATTTAGAAGTTTTCATAGCGTGCCGGCTTAATTTAACTTAAATTTGTGACGGTTTAAACTAATTTTTAACTGCGCGATGCCGTCGCAGAAAGCGTCGTGTGTTAGGTGTAGGGTAAACCGGTGGTATTTGGAATTTAAAGATTATAACGGCTGTCCTATGGCGTTTACCGAGAGATCAGTTTGTTTCTTTTGCGAGTTAATTGAGGAAATAGTTGACATAAAACGCAGTGTACGTGAGGTAACGGAGAGACTTGCAACGCTTGATGAGGGTAGGGGTAGGGCTACGGTTGACGGAAGCCGAACCAATACTAACGTTGAAGACGTTAGTAATTTGAAGGGTGAGGTGCGTAACCTAGTTTCTAGTTTAGATAGCTTGTCGGGAAGGTTGGATAGAGTTGAGAACGGAGTTAAGATTGGTCCGATAGTAGATAGCGAGGGATTTAGAGAAGTTAAGGGTGGAGCTAGGCCGCGTACGTTAGGTGATTGGAATCCCCCCTATCGAGGTTTCGAACCCTTTCGCCCATTTGGAAAGGGACGTGAATGAGGGGGAAACTATTTTAATTGGGGACTCTTTAGTGCGCCATATGGACAGAGTTCGTTGAACGGCATCCAACCAAGAGGAGGAGGGTCTGTCTCCCAGGGGCCAGGGTTGACAGAGTTAGAGACGAAGTGGATAGGATTGACGTTGCCTCCCGTCACTCGATGTTAGTGACGATGGTAGGAGGCAACGACTCGTATAGGCCCGATACGAGAGTGCCTGACCTTTTGGAGAGATATAGGGAGTTAATTAGGTCCCTGAAGGCGAGGTCAGATAGGTCTTTAGTTCTAGGTATTACCCCTAGGCACGGGTTGGGTCTTAGGATTACGTCAAAAACAATATTTTTTAATAATAAATTAGAAGAGATTTGTGCTGAGGAAAATGTACCCTTCGTAAAGCTGTGGTCCGAATTCAGTGATCCTAGCCTTTTATGAAAGATGGGGTGCATTTTAATGAAATAAGTAATGCTAGGCTAGGTAGGTTAATAGACGAAAACGTGCAAAAGCTGTATAGGTCGAAGCCTTCTTTAAACGTTGTGGGTCCGGGGAACGCAGGCCTGACGTGAAAAATAGTTTAAAACGCGGGCCCGTGGTAAAAAATAACTTAAACATCTTTTATTGTAACGCGCGTAGTATTAGAAATAAATTAAATGAATTTAAGGTGATAATTTATTCCAGCAACTACGATATAGTTGCTATCACTGAAACTTGGTTAAATACCATGACTCGGGACTTGTTGGGGGAACTTGATATACCGGGTTTTAAACTCTTTACTAATGATAGGTTACATAGGTTTGGTGTCGAGGTTAAGTTAGATTTTCCAGCAGCAATTAATGCGATATGTATTGAAGTTAGGGTGCATAATATTAGTTTTAATTTTGTTGTTGTTCATAGACCTCCCGTTCAACCCCTCGATACAGATACTAGATTTTACTCACTTCTTGGTAACTTTATTGACAATTGGAATAGTATAATTGTCGGAGACTTTAACTGCCCTAATGTTAATCGAGAATTTTACTGGTAATGAGCAGGGTTTGAGATTGATTGAGTTTATGGAAGATAACTTTTTACGACAGATGGTTACCAAACCAATGCGCGGTGACAATATTTTAGATTTGGTGATGACGAACGGCGAGAATATAGTCGAAGGTTTAGAATAGGCGAGAGTTTAGGATGTAGTGATCATCAAATTCTCAGGTTTAAGTTATCGACAGAAAACACTAAGGATAGTAATGTAATAGAAGTCCCTGATTTTCGTAAGGCTAATTTTGATAGTTTTGTGGATAGGATGAGAGTGGTGGACTGGGATAACTTATTTATGGGTAATGACACAAATTTGCATTGGGTGGCGTTTAAAGAGTTTTAGGAATATTGAAAGGGAGTTTATTCCTCGTAGGCCCAAGCATGCAAGAAATCATGGTAGGCCGAAGTGGTGGACTAGGGAAATAGGCGAGTTCATAAACGAGCGTAACAGAGCGTATAGACTTAATAAGCGCAATGGCACGGCAGCTAACTTTAATAGATATATCGAGCTTAGACGTCAGGTTAAAAGATCAGTTAGGAATGCCAAGCGTAATTTAGAGATACTTATGGCTGCGGATAGTAAACATAATCCAAAAAGTTTTTTGAATACGTCAATAATCGTAAGCCGATAAAAGATAACATAGGCCCTCTAGTGCAGTGGTTCTTAAACTTTTTGACCCCGTTACCCCTTTTCCTGAACTCAACTAATCTCATTACCCCACACAAACTTGCAATGCCGAAGTTGTAAAAAAAAGTGAAAATTAATTACTGAAAATAAAAAATACTCTTTATGTGATGGGTGCAACTGTTTTTTAGCTACAAGTTGTATTTTTACCATATTAAGAATTGCTCCATTAGCCCCGGAAATACCCAAATTACCCCCAGTTTCAGAACCTCTGCTCTAGTGGATGTTAACGGCGCTTTGGCTTCTGACACTCAGGTGATGGCGGGTATTTTCAATAACTTTTTTGCGACAGTTTTTACTGTAGAAGACAAATAATGTGTATGGAGGTAAGTGTTCAACAGGTGATCTGAGAGAATCCCATGTCTTCGTATGAATCCTGTCTTGTACCAGGAGGAGCATACTCTTGAGACAGAGCAGACAACCAAAGCCACCATTAGCTCAAGCAGGGAACCCACCTCCACCATCACCATCCTCACCGTAGAAGACGTAAATAATGTCCCCGATGTGGACGATATCGTTCCATTTAGTAGCGAGACTATTTTGGATGAAATAAATGTTTACGAGGGTGATATTGCGCATTATATCGATAGGCTAAAGTTAGCAAGGCTCCAGGGTCCAGGCCCTGACGCTTTTTATCCCAGACATTTGAAAGACGTTATCGTAGGCCCCTTAACGAAGATTTTTAATCAGTCACTCGAAATGGGGATTATTCCTGAAGACTTCAAATTAGCTAACGTCACGCCCATTTTTAAAAAAGGCGACCGCACGGTACCTAGTAATTATAGGCCCATTAGCTTAACGTCAATTGTAGGTAAACTTTTGGAATCGGTAATTAGGGATCGTATCATCGATCACTTAGAAAGTAGAGATTTGATTAATAGTAGTCAGCATGGGTTTCGACGCCATAGGTCTTGTTTAACTAATTTGTTAGAATTTTATAACGAAATAGTGCGCAGATACGATAGGCATAGAGCGGCTGACGTTATTTATTTAGATTTTAAAAAGGCGTTCGATACAGTTCCGGCCGCGTAGGAGATTAATTGCGAAGGTCAAAGCGCATGGTATACGCGGTCAGATAGCTAACTGGTTAGAAAAATGGCTTCATGCTAGGAGGCAGAGGGTCGTAGTTAATGGTAGTGAATCAGGGTGGTTGGATGTAGATAGCGGTGTCCCACAGGGTTCAGTGTTAGGCCCATTGCTATTCGTAATTTATATTAACGACATAGATGTAGGATTGACTAGTAACGTGTCAAAATTCGCGGACGATACTAAAATAGGCGGTAAGGTTGTTAATGAGAACGATAGAAAATAGGCCAAGACGATGTAAATAGGATTATGGAGTGGACAGATAAGTGGCAGATGCAATTTAACGTAGACAAATGTAAAGTTTTGCATATAGGTTCTCGTAACAATAATTACACGTACACGATGGATGATAGGGAGTAGGCGAGCATTGACGAGGAAGTAGATTTAGGCGTACGCGTATCTAAGGATTTAAAGGTTAGGAACCAGTGCCTGGAGTCTTGCGCAAAAGCTAATAGGATGTTAGGCTTCATAGCGCGTGTTTTCGAATTTAAATCGAAGATATTATATTGCCCCTTTACAAGTCCCTAGTCAGGCCTCATTTAGAATATGCCATTCAGTTTTGGTGCCCGTACTTGCGTGAGGATATTGATAGGTGAGAAAGGGTTCAGCGTCGTGCTACGAAACTAATTCCGTCATTGCGCAACAAGCCTTATAAAGATAGGATTAAAGAGTTAGACCTGTATTCACTCGAAACTAGGAGATTAAGGGGGGAGCTTATTGAAGTTTTCAAAATCGTTAATAACATCGATAACGTAAATTTTGACAAATTTTTCACTTTCGATAATAGTAATACTCGTAATAACGGATTTAAGTTGCGTGGCAGACGTTTCATTACTAATATCGCTAAAAACTTCTTTACGTTCAAAGTAATTGATAAATGGAATAATCTTCCCGCGCCCGTCGTGAACTCTACCAGCGTTAATGTGTTTAAAAACCGTCTTGACAGACATTTTAAAAATATTAACGTTTAAGATAAAAAAAAAAAAACAATTAGCAACAGGAGCTCTGGTGGTGGTGGTGGTCGAGGATGAGTCTGTTGACGGTTAATGCCAGCAATAAAATTATTAAAAAAAATTAGACTAACGCGAACGTAGATGTAGCTCGTAGCGTAAACTAACCCACTTTTTGTTTAACTTTTTACCTACTTTTTTTTTTCTAATCTTCTTACTTTGCATGTCTGTAACTCTTTTCTTGCATGTTTGTAGTTTGTATGGTATGACAGTGAGTTAAGACTGTGTTTGCATGGTTTGTAAGCGTTCTTATTTTACTTCTTTTCATCTTTCACCCCTCTCCTATTCTCTCCGACTATTTTTCTGACTTGGCGGATGATGATGGCGAGACTTTTTCTCTTTTTCTGAATGAATGTTAACCCACGAGTGATAGGTGTTCCTCCTTACTTAACCCCTTATTCTCTTCTCTTCTCTTCACCCCCTACTCTTTCCTTTCTCTCGGGCTAACCTTAGAGTGGATCTTAGGGTCTTTGTTTGCCTTAGCTTCTGTAGATCATGTTCATCAGCCAGACTCTGTACTGAACGGACGCATTTCCTGAGCTCTCTGATATTGCATCTACTTTTGCATATTGCTGAGAATTTTACTTTTGGATAGTTTTGAATTTTATATACTTGCGTTTATATTCACGTTGTTATAGTTAAGTAATTGAATATTAAGTGTTTTTTAGCGATTTAGAAGTTTTCATAGCGTGCCGGCTTAATTTAACTTAAATTTGTGACGGTTTAAACTAATTTTTAACTGCGCGATGCCGTCGCAGAAAGCGTCGTGTGTTAGGTGTAGGGTAAACCGGTGGTATTTGGAATTTAAAGATTATAACGGCTGTCCTATGGCGTTTACCGAGAGATCAGTTTGTTTCTTTTGCGAGTTAATTGAGGAAATAGTTGACATAAAACGCAGTGTACGTGAGGTAACGGAGAGACTTGCAACGCTTGATGGAGGGTAGGGGTAGGGCTACGGTGACGGAAGCCGAACCAATACTAACGTTGAAGACGTTAGTAATTTGAAGGTGAGGTGCGTAACCTAGTTTCTAGTTTAGATAGCTTGTCGGGTTGGATAGAGTTGAGAACGGAGTTAAGATTGGTCCGATAGTAGATACGAGGGATTTAGAGAAGTTAAGGTGGAGCTAGGCCGCGTACGTTAGGTGATTGAATCCCCCCCTATCGAGGTTTCGAACCCTTTCGCCCATTTGGAAAGGGACTGAATGAGGGGGAAACTATTTTAATTGGGGACTCTTTAGTGCGCCATATGGACAGAGTTCGTTGAACGGCATCCAACCAAGAGGAGGAGGGTCTGTCTCCCAGGGGCCAGGGTTGACAGAGTTAGAGACGAAGTGGATAGGATTGACGTTGCCCCGTCACTCGATGTTAGTGACGATGGTAGGAGGCAACGACTCGTATAGGCCCGATACGAGAGTGCCTGACCTTTTGGAGAGTATAGGGAGTTAATTAGGTCCCTGAAGGCGAGGTCAGATAGGTCTTTAGTTTCTAGGTATTAACCCTAGGCACGGGTTGGGTCTTAGGATTACGTCAAAACCAATATTTTTTAATAATAAATTAGAGAGATTTGTGCTGAGGAAATGTACCCTTCGTAAAGCTGTGGTCCGAATTCAGTGATCCTAGCCTTTTTATGAAAGATGGGGTGCATTTTAATGAAATAAGTAATGCTAGGCTAGGTAGTTAATAGACGAAAACGTGCAAAGCTGTATAGGTCGAAGCCTTCTTTAAACGTTGTGGGTCCGGGGAACGCAGGCCTGACGTGAAAAATAGTTTAAAACGCGGGCCCGTGGTAAAAAATAACTTAAACATCTTTTATTGTAACGCGCGTAGTAGAAATAAATTAAATGAATTTAAGGTGATAATTTATTCCAGCAACTACGATATAGTTGCTATCACTGAAACTTGGTTAAATACCATGACTCGGGACTTGTTGGGGGAACTTGATATACCGGGTTTTAACTCTTTACTAATGATAGGTTACATAGGTTTGGTGTCGAGGTTAAGTTAGATTTTTCCGCAGCAGCAATTAATGCGATATTATTGAAGTTAGGGTGCATAATATTAGTTTTAATTTTGTTGTTTGTTCATAGACCTCCCGTTCAACCCCTCGATACAGATACTAGATTTTACTCACTTCTTGGTAACTTTATTGACATTGGAATAGTATAATTGTCGGAGACTTTACTGCCCTAATGTTTAATCACGAGAATTTTACTGGTAATGAGCAGGGTTGAGATTGATTGAGTTTATGGAAGATAACTTTTTACGACAGATGGTTACCAACCAATGCGCGGTGACAATATTTTAGATTTGGTGATGACGAACGGCGAGAATATAGTCGAAGGTTTAGAATAGGCGAGATTTAGGATGTAGTGATCATCAATTCTCAGGTTTAAGTTATCGACAGAAAACACTAAGGATAGTAATGTAAATAGAAGTCCCTGATTTTCGTAAGGCTAATTTTGATAGTTTTGTGATAGGATGAGAGGTGTGGACTGGGATAACTTATTTATGGGTAATGACACAAATTTGCATTGGGTGGCGTTTAAAGAGTTTTAGGAATATTGAAAGGGAGTTATTCCTCGTAGGCCCAAGCATGCAAGAAATCATGGTAGGCCGAAGTGGTGGACTAGGGAATAGGCGAGTTCATAAACGAGCGTAACAGAGCGTATAGACTTAATAAGCGCAATGGCACGGCAGCTAACTTTAATAGATATATCGAGCTTAGACGTCAGGTTTAAAAGATCAGTTAGGAATGCCAAGCGTAATTTAGAGATACTTATGGCTGCGGATAGTAACATAATCCAAAAAGTTTTTTGAATACGTCAATAATCGTAAGCCGATAAAGATAACATAGGCCCTCTAGTGCAGTGGTTCTTAAACTTTTTGACCCCGTTACCCCTTTTTCCTGAACTCAACTAATCTCATTACCCACACAACTTGCAATGCCGAAGTTGTAAAAAAAAAGGTGAAAAATTAATTACTGAAAATAAATGAAATTACCTTTAATGTGATGGGTGCAACTGTTTTTTAGCTACAAGTTGTATTTTTACCATATTAAGAATTGCTCCATTAGCCCCGGAAATACCCAAATTACCCCAGTTTCAGAACCTCTGCTCTAGTGGATGTTAACGGCGCTTTGGCTTCTGACACTCAGGTGATGGCGGGTATTTTCAATAACTTTTTTGCGACAGTTTTTACTGTAGAAGACAAATAATGTGTATGGAGGTAAGTGTTCAACAGGTGATCTGAGAGAATCCCATGTCTTCGTATGAATCCTGTCTTGTACCAGGAGGAGCATACTCTTGAGACAGAGCAGACAACCAAAGCCACCATTAGCTCAAGCAGGGAACCCACCTCCACCATCACCATCCTCACCGTAGAAGACGTAAATAATGTCCCCGATGTGGACGATATCGTTCCATTTAGTAGCGAGACTATTTTGGATGAAATAAATGTTTACGAGGGTGATATTGCGCATTATATCGATAGGCTAAAGTTAGCAAGGCTCCAGGGTCCAGGCCCTGACGCTTTTTATCCCAGACATTTGAAAGACGTTATCGTAGGCCCCTTAACGAAGATTTTTAATCAGTCACTCGAAATGGGGATTATTCCTGAAGACTTCAAATTAGCTAACGTCACGCCCATTTTAAAAAAGGCGACCGCACGGTACCTAGTAATTATAGGCCCATTAGCTTAACGTCAATTGTAGGTAAACTTTTGGAATCGGTAATTAGGGATCGTATCATCGATCACTTAGAAGTAGAGATTTGATTAATAGTAGTCAGCATGGGTTTCGACGCCATAGGTCTTGTTTAACTAATTTGTTAGAATTTATAACGAAATAGTGCGCAGATACGATAGGCATAGAGCGCTGACGTTATTTATTTAGATTTTAAAAAGGCGTTCGATACAGTTCCGGCCGCTAGGAGATTAATTGCGAGGTCAAAGCGCACGGTATATGCGGTCAGATAGCTAACTGGTTAGAAGAATGGCTTCATGCTAGGAGGCAGAGGGTCGTAGTTAATGGTAGTGAATCAGGGTGGTTGGATGTAGGTAGCGGTGTCCCACAGGGTTCAGTGTTAGGCCCATTGCTATTCGTAATTTATATTAACGACATAGATGTAGGATTGACTAGTACGTGTCAAAAATTCGCGGACGATACTAAAATAGGCGTAAGGTTGTTAATGAGAACGATAGAAATAGGCTCCAAGACGATGTAAATAGGATTATGGAGTGGACAGATAAGTGCAGATGCAATTTAACGTAGCAAATGTAAAGTTTTGCATATAGGTTCTCGTAACAATAATTACACGTACACGATGGATGATAGGGAGTTGGCGAGCATTGACGAGGAAGTAGATTTAGGCGTACGCGTATCTAAGGATTTAAAGGTTAGGAACCAGTGCCTGGAGTCTTTGCGCAAAGCTAATAGGATGTTAGGCTTCATAGCGCGTAGTTTCGAATTTAAATCGAAGGATATTATATTGCCCCTTTACAAGTCCCTAGTCAGGCCTCATTTAGAATATGCCATTCAGTTTTGGTGCCCGTACTTGCGTGAGGATATTGATAGGTGAGAAAGGGTTCAGCGTCGTGCTACGAAACTAATTCCGTCATTGCGCAACAAGCCTTATAAAGATAGGATTAAAGAGTTAGACCTGTATTCACTCGAAACTAGGAGATTAAGGGGGAGCTTATTGAAGTTTTCAAAATCGTTAATAACATCGATAACGTAAATTTGACAAATTTTTCACTTTCGATAATAGTAATACTCGTAATAACGGATTTAAGTTGCGTGGCAGACGTTTCATTACTATATCGCTAAAACTTCTTTACGTTTCAAAGTAATTGTAAATGGAATAATCTTCCCGCGCCCGTCGTGAACTCTACAGCGTTAATGTGTTTAAAAACCGTCTTGACAGACATTTTAAAAATATTAACGTTTAAGATAAAAAAAAAAAACAATTAGCAACAGGAGCTCTGGTGTGTGGTGGTCGAGGATGAGGTCTGTTGACGGTTAATGCCAGCAATAAAATTATTAAAAAAAATTAGACTAACGCGAACGTAGATGTAGCTCGTAGCGTAAACTAACCCACTTTTTGTTTAACTTTTTACCTACTTTTTTTTTTTCTAATCTTCTTACTTTGCATGTCTGTAACTCTTTTCTTGCATGTTTTGTAGTTTGTATGGTATGACAGTGAGTTAAGACTGTGTTTGCATGGTTGTAAGCGTTCTTATTTTTACTTCTTTTCATCTTTCACCCCTCTCCTATTCTCTCCGACTATTTTTCTGACTTGGCGGATGATGATGGCGAGACTTTTTCTTTTTCTGAATGAATGTTAACCCACGAGTGATAGGTGTTCCTCCTTACTTAACCCCTTATTCTCTTCTCTTCTCTTCACCCCCTACTCTTTCCTTTCTCTCGGGCTAACCTTAGAGTGGATCTTAGGGTCTTTGTTTGCCTTACTTCTGTAGATCATGTTCATCAGCCAGACTCTGTACTGAACGGACGCATTCCTGAGCTCTCTGATATTGCATCTACTTTTGCATATTGCTGAGATTTTACTTTTGGATAGTTTTGAATTTTATACTTGCGTTTATATTCACGTTGTTATAGTTAAGTAATTGAATATTAAGTGTTTTTAGCGATTTAGAAGTTTTCATAGCGTGCCGGCTTAATTTAACTTAAATTTGTGACGGTTTAAACTAATTTTTAACTGCGCGATGCCGTCCGCAGAAAGCGTCGTGTGTTAGGTGTAGGTAAACCGGTGGTATTTGGAATTTAAAGATTATAACGGCTGTCCTATGGCGTTTACCGAGAGATCAGTTTGTTTCTTTTGCGAGTTAATTGAGGAAATAGTTGACATAAAACGCAGTGTACGTGAGGTAACGGAGAGACTTGCAACGCTTGATGAGGGTAGGGGTAGGGCTACGGTTGACGGAAGCCGAACCAATACTAACGTTGAAGACGTTAGTAATTGAAGGGTGAGGTGCGTAACCTAGTTTCTAGTTTAGATAGCTTGTCGGGAAGGTTGGATAGAGTTGAGAACGGAGTTAAGATTGGTCCGATAGTAGATAGCGAGGGATTTAGAGAAGTTAAGGGTGGAGCTAGGCCGCGTACGTTAGGTGATTGGAATCCCCCCCTATCGAGGTTTCGAACCCTTTCGCCCATTTGGAAAGGGACGTGAATGAGGGGGAAAACTATTTTAATTGGGGACTCTTTAGTGCGCCATATGGACAGAGTTCGTTGAACGGCATCCAACCAAGAGGAGGAGGGTCTGTCTCCCAGGGGCCAGGGTTGACAGAGTTAGAGACGAAGTGGATAGGATTGACGTGCCTCCCGTCACTCGATGTTAGTGACGATGGTAGGAGGCAACGACTCGTATAGGCCCGATACGAGAGTGCCTGACCTTTTGGAGAGATATAGGGAGTTAATTAGGTCCCTGAAGGCGAGGTCAGATAGGTCTTTAGTTCTAGGTATTAACCCTAGGCACGGGTTGGGTCTTAGGATTACGTCAAAAACAATATTTTTTAATAATAAATTAGAAGAGATTTGTGCTGAGGAAAATGTACCCTTCGTAAAGCTGTGGTCCGAATTCAGTGATCCTAGCCTTTTTATGAAAGATGGGGGTGCATTTTAATGAAATAAGTAATGCTAGGCTAGGTAGGTTAATAGACGAAAACGTGCAAAAGCTGTATAGGTCGAAGCCTTCTTTAAACGTTGTGGGTCCGGGGAACGCAGGCCTGACGTGAAAAATAGTTTAAAACGCGGGCCCGTGGTAAAAAATAACTTAAACATCTTTTATTGTAACGCGCGTAGTATTAGAAATAAATTAAATGAATTTAAGGTGATAATTTATTCCAGCAACTACGATATAGTTGCTATCACTGAAACTTGGTTAAATACCATGACTCGGGACTTGTTGGGGGAACTTGATATACCGGGTTTTAAACTCTTTACTAATGATAGGTTACATAGTTTGGTGTCGAGGTTAAGTTAGATTTTCCAGCAGCAATTATGCGATATGTATTGAAGTTAGGGTGCATAATATTAGTTTTAATTTTGTTGTTGTTCATAGACCTCCCGTTCACCCCTCGATACAGATACTAGATTTTACTCACTTCTTGGTAACTTTATTGACAATTGGAATAGTATAATTGTCGGAGACTTTAACTGCCCTAATGTTAATCCGAGAATTTTACTGGTAATGAGCAGGGTTTGAGATTGATTGAGTTTAGGAAGATAACTTTTTACGACAGATGGTTACCAAACCAATGCGCTGTGACAATATTTTAGATTTGGTGATGACGAACGGCGAGAATATAGTCGAAGGTTTAGAATAGGCGAGAGTTTAGGATGTAGTGATCATCAAATTCTCAGGTTTAAGTTATCGACAGAAAACACTAAGGATAGTAATGTAATAGAAGTCCCTGATTTCGTAAGGCTAATTTTGATAGTTTTGTGGATAGGATGAGAGTGGTGGACTGGGATAACTTATTTATGGGTAATGACACAAATTTGCATTGGGTGGCGTTTAAAGAGTTTTAGGAATATTAAAGGGAGTTTATTCCTCGTAGGCCCAAGCATGCAGAAATCATGGTAGGCCGAAGTGGTGGACTAGGGAAATAGGCGAGTTCATAAACGAGCGTAACAGAGCGTATAGACTTAATAAGCGCAATGGCACGGCAGCTAACTTTAATAGATATATCGAGCTTAGACGTCAGGTTAAAAAGATCAGTTAGGAATGCCAAGCGTAATTTAGAGATACTTATGGCTGCGGATAGTAAACATAATCCAAAAAGTTTTTTGAATACGTCAATAATCGTAAGCCGATAAAAGATAACATAGGCCCTCTAGTGCAGTGGTTCTTAAACTTTTTGACCCCGTTACCCCTTTTCCTGAACTCAACTAATCTCATTACCCCACAAACTTGCAATGCCGAAGTTGTAAAAAAAAGGTGAAAAATTAATTACTGAAAATAAATGAAATTACCTTTAATGTGATGGGTGCAACTGTTTTTTAGCTACAAGTTGTATTTTTACCATATTAAGAATTGCTCCATTAGCCCCGGAAATACCCAAATTACCCCCAGTTTCAGAACCTCTGCTCTAGTGGATGTTAACGGCGCTTTGGCTTCTGACACTCAGGTGATGGCGGGTATTTTCAATAACTTTTTTGCGACAGTTTTTACTGTAGAAGACAAATAATGTGTATGGAGGTAAGTGTTCAACAGGTGATCTGAGAGAACCCATGTCTTCGTATGAATCCTGTCTTGTACCAGGAGGAGCATACTCTTGAGACAGAGCAGACAACCAAAGCCACCATTAGCTCAAGCAGGGAACCCACCTCCACCATCACCATCCTCACCGTAGAAGACGTAAATAATGTCCCCGATGTGGACGATATCGTTCCATTTAGTAGCGAGACTATTTTGGATGAAATAAATGTTTACGAGGGTGATATTGCGCATTATATCGATAGGCTAAAAGTTAGCAAGGCTCCAGGGTCCAGGCCCTGACGCTTTTTATCCCAGACATTTGAAAGACGTTATCGTAGGCCCCTTAACGAAGATTTTTAATCAGTCACTCGAAATGGGGATTATTCCTGAAGACTTCAAATTAGCTAACATCACGCCCATTTTTAAAAAAGGCGACCGCACGGTACCTAGTAATTATAGGCCCATTAGCTTAACGTCAATTGTAGGTAAACTTTTGGAATCGGTAATTAGGGATCGTATCATCGATCACTTAGAAAGTAGAGATTTGATTAATAGTAGTCAGCATGGGTTTCGACGCCATAGGTCTTGTTTAACTAATTTGTTAGAATTTTATAACGAAATAGTGCGCAGATACGATAGGCATAGAGCGGCTGACGTTATTTATTTAGATTTTAAAAAGGCGTTCGATACAGTTCCGGCCGCGTAGGAGATTAATTGCGAAGGTCAAAGCGCACGGTATATGCGGTCAGATAGCTAACTGGTTAGAAGAATGGCTTCATGCTAGGAGGCAGAGGGTCGTAGTTAATGGTAGTGAATCAGGGTGGTTGGATGTAGGTAGCGGTGTCCCACAGGGTTCAGTGTTAGGCCCATTGCTATTCGTAATTTATATTAACGACATAGATGTAGGATTGACTAGTAACGTGTCAAAATTCGCGGACGATACTAAAATAGGCGGTAAGGTTGTTAATGAGAACGATAGAAATAGGCTCCAAGACGATGTAAATAGGATTATGGAGTGGACAGATAAGTGGCAGATGCAATTTAACGTAGACAAATGTAAAGTTTTGCATATAGGTTCTCGTAACAATAATTACACGTACACGATGGATGATAGGGAGTTGGCGAGCATTGACGAGGAAGTAGATTTAGGCGTACGCGTATCTAAGGATTTAAAGGTTAGGAACCAGTGCCTGGAGTCTTGCGCAAAAGCTAATAGGATGTTAGGCTTCATAGCGCGTAGTTTCGAATTTAAATCGAAGGATATTATATTGCCCCTTTACAAGTCCCTAGTCAGGCCTCATTTAGAATATGCCATTCAGTTTTGGTGCCCGTACTTGCGTGAGGATATTGATAGGTGAGAAAGGGTTCAGCGTCGTGCTACGAAACTAATTCCGTCATTGCGCAACAAGCCTTATAAAGATAGGATTAAAGAGTTAGACCTGTATTCACTCGAAACTAGGAGATTAAGGGGGGAGCTTATTGAAGTTTTCAAAATCGTTAATAACATCGATAACGTAAATTTTGACAAATTTTTCACTTTCGATAATAGTAATACTCGTAATAACGGATTTAAGTTGCGTGGCAGACGTTTCATTACTAATATCGCTAAAAACTTCTTTACGTTCAAAGTAATTGATAAATGGAATAATCTTCCCGCGCCCGTCGTGAACTCTACCAGCGTTAATGTGTTTAAAAACCGTCTTGACAGACATTTTAAAAATATTAACGTTTAAGATAAAAAAAAAAAACAATTAGCAACAGGAGCTCTGGTGGTGGTGGTGGTCGAGGATGAGTCTGTTGACGGTTAATGCCAGCAATAAAATTATTAAAAAAAATTAGACTAACGCGAACGTAGATGTAGCTCGTAGCGTAAACTAACCCACTTTTTGTTTAACTTTTTACCTACTTTTTTTTTTTCTAATCTTCTTACTTTGCATGTCTGTAACTCTTTTCTTGCATGTTTGTAGTTTGCATGGTATGACAGTGAGTTAAGACTGTGTTTGCATGGTTTGTAAGCGTTCTTATTTTACTTCTTTTCATCTTTCACCCCTCTCCTATTCTCTCCGACTATTTTTCTGACTTGGCGGATGATGATGGCGAGACTTTTTCTCTTTTTCTGAATGAATGTTAACCCACGAGTGATAGGTGTTCCTCCTTACTTAACCCCTTATTCTCTTCTCTTCTCTTCACCCCCTACTCTTTCCTTTCTCTCGGGCTAACCTTAGAGTGGATCTTAGGGTCTTTGTTTGCCTTAGCTTCTGTAGATCATGTTCATCAGCCAGACTCTGTACTGAACGGACGCATTTCCTGAGCTCTCTGATATTGCATCTACTTTTGCATATTGCTGAGAATTTTACTTTTGGATAGTTTTGAATTTTATATACTTGCGTTTATATTCACGTTGTTATAGTTAAGTAATTGAATATTAAGTGTTTTTTAGCGATTTAGAAGTTTTCATAGCGTGCCGGCTTAATTTAACTTAAATTTGTGACGGTTTAAACTAATTTTTAACTGCGCGATGCCGTCGCAGAAAGCGTCGTGTGTTAGGTGTAGGGTAAACCGGTGGTATTTGGAATTTAAAGATTATAACGGCTGTCCTATGGCGTTTACCGAGAGATCAGTTTGTTTCTTTTGCGAGTTAATTGAGGAAATAGTTGACATAAAACGCAGTGTACGTGAGGTAACGGAGAGACTTGCAACGCTTGATGAGGGTAGGGGTAGGGCTACGGTTGACGGAAGCCGAACCAATACTAACGTTGAAGACGTTAGTAATTTGAAGGGTGAGGTGCGTAACCTAGTTTCTAGTTTAGATAGCTTGTCGGGAAGGTTGGATAGAGTTGAGAACGGAGTTAAGATTGGTCCGATAGTAGATAGCGAGGGATTTAGAGAAGTTAAGGGTGGAGCTAGGCCGCGTACGTTAGGTGATCGGAATCCCCCCCTATCGAGGTTTCGAACCCTTTCGCCCATTTGGAAAGGGACGTGAATGAGGGGGAAACTATTTTAATTGGGGACTCTTTAGTGCGCCATATGGACAGAGTTCGTTGAACGGCATCCAACCAAGAGGAGGAGGGTCTGTCTCCCAGGGGCCAGGGTTGACAGAGTTAGAGACGAAGTGGATAGGATTGACGTTGCCTCCCGTCACTCGATGTTAGTGACGATGGTAGGAGGCAACGACTCGTATAGGCCCGATACGAGAGTGCCTGACCTTTTGGAGAGATATAGGGAGTTAATTAGGTCCCTGAAGGCGAGGTCAGATAGGTCTTTAGTTCTAGGTATTACCCCTAGGCACGGGTTGGGTCTTAGGATTACGTCAAAAACAATATTTTTTAATAATAAATTAGAAGAGATTTGTGCTGAGGAAAATGTACCCTTCGTAAAGCTGTGGTCCGAATTCAGTGATCCTAGCCTTTTTATGAAAGATGGGGGTGCATTTTAATGAAATAAGTAATGCTAGGCTAGGTAGGTTAATAGACGAAAACGTGCAAAAGCTGTATAGGTCGAAGCCTTCTTTAAACGTTGTGGGTCCGGGGAACGCAGGCCTGACGTGAAAAATAGTTTAAAACGCGGGCCCGTGGTAAAAAATAACTTAAACATCTTTTATTGTAACGCGCGTAGTATTAGAAATAAATTAAATGAATTTAAGGTGATAATTTATTCCAGCAACTACGATATAGTTGCTATCACTGAAACTTGGTTAAATACCATGACTCGGGACTTGTTGGGGGAACTTGATATACCGGGTTTTAAACTCTTTACTAATGATAGGTTACATAGGTTTGGTGTCGAGGTTAAGTTAGATTTTCCAGCAGCAATTAATGCGATATGTATTGAAGTTAGGGTGCATAATATTAGTTTTAATTTTGTTGTTGTTCATAGACCTCCCGTTCAACCCCTCGATACAGATACTAGATTTTACTCACTTCTTGGTAACTTTATTGACAATTGGAATAGTATAATTGTCGGAGACTTTAACTGCCCTAATGTTAATCATGAGAATTTTACTGGTAATGAGCAGGGTTTGAGATTGATTGAGTTTATGGAAGATAACTTTTTACGACAGATGGTTACCAAACCAATGCGCGGTGACAATATTTTAGATTTGGTGATGACGAACGGCGAGAATATAGTCGAAGGTTTAGAATAGGCGAGAGTTTAGGATGTAGTGATCATCAAATTCTCAGGTTTAAGTTATCGACAGAAAACACTAAGGATAGTAATGTAATAGAAGTCCCTGATTTTCGTAAGGCTAATTTTGATAGTTTTGTGGATAGGATGAGAGTGGTGGACTGGGATAACTTATTTATGGGTAATGACACAAATTTGCATTGGGTGGCGTTTAAAGAGTTTTAGGAATATTGAAAGGGAGTTTATTCCTCGTAGGCCCAAGCATGCAAGAAATCATGGTAGGCCGAAGTGGTGGACTAGGGAAATAGGCGAGTTCATAAACGAGCGTAACAGAGCGTATAGACTTAATAAGCGCAATGGCACGGCAGCTAACTTTAATAGATATATCGAGCTTAGACGTCAGGTTAAAAGATCAGTTAGGAATGCCAAGCGTAATTTAGAGATACTTATGGCTGCGGATAGTAAACATAATCCAAAAAGTTTTTTGAATACGTCAATAATCGTAAGCCGATAAAAGATAACATAGGCCCTCTAGTGCAGTGGTTCTTAAACTTTTTGACCCCGTTACCCCTTTTCCTGAACTCAACTAATCTCATTACCCCACACAAACTTGCAATGCCGAAGTTGTAAAAAAAAGTTGAAAAATTAATTACTGAAAATAAATGAAATTACCTTTAATGTGATGGGTGCAACTGTTTTTTAGCTACAAGTTGTATTTTTACCATATTAAGAATTGCTCCATTAGCCCCGGAAATACCCAAATTACCCCCAGTTTCAGAACCTCTGCTCTAGTGGATGTTAACGGCGCTTTGGCTTCTGACACTCAGGTGATGGCGGGTATTTTCAATAACTTTTTTGCGACAGTTTTTACTGTAGAAGACAAATAATGTGTATGGAGGTAAGTGTTCAACAGGTGATCTGAGAGAATCCCATGTCTTCGTATGAATCCTGTCTTGTACCAGGAGGAGCATACTCTTGAGACAGAGCAGACAACCAAAGCCACCATTAGCTCAAGCAGGGAACCCACCTCCACCATCACCATCCTCACCGTAGAAGACGTAAATAATGTCCCCGATGTGGACGATATCGTTCCATTTAGTAGCGAGACTATTTTGGATGAAATAAATGTTTACGAGGGTGATATTGCGCATTATATCGATAGGCTAAAAGTTAGCAAGGCTCCAGGGTCCAGGCCCTGACGCTTTTTATCCCAGACATTTGAAAGACGTTATCGTAGGCCCCTTAACGAAGATTTTTAATCAGTCACTCGAAATGGGGATTATTCCTGAAGACTTCAAATTAGCTAACGTCACGCCCATTTTTAAAAAAGGCGACCGCACGGTACCTAGTAATTATAGGCCCATTAGCTTAACGTCAATTGTAGGTAAACTTTTGGAATCGGTAATTAGGGATCGTATCATCGATCACTTAGAAAGTAGAGATTTGATTAATAGTAGTCAGCATGGGTTTCGACGCCATAGGTCTTGTTTAACTAATTTGTTAGAATTTTATAACGAAATAGTGCTCAGATACGATAGGCATAGAGCGGCTGACGTTATTTATTTAGATTTTAAAAAGGCGTTCGATACAGTTCCACATAGGACATTAATTGCGAAGGTCAAAGCGCATGGTATACGCGGTCAGGTAGCTAACTGGTTAGAAAAATGGCTTCGTGCTAGGAGGCAGAGGGTCGTAGTTAATGGTAGTGAATCAGGGTGGTTGGATGTAGATAGCGGTGTCCCACCGGGTTCAGTGTTAGGCCCATTGCTATTCATAATTTACATTAACGACATAGATGATGGATTGATTAGTAATGTGTCAAAATTCGCGGATGATACTAAAATAGGTGGTAAGGTTGTTAACGAAGACAATAAAAATAGGTTCCAAGACAATGTAAATAGGATTATGGAGTGGATGGATAAGTGGCAGATGCAATTTAACGTAGACAAATGTAAAGTTTTGCATAGGTTCTCGTAACAATAATTACAGGTAGACGATGGATGATAGGGAGCTAGCGAGCGTTGACGAGGAAGTAGATTTAGGCATACACGTATCTAAGGATTTAAAGGTTAGGAACCAGTGCCTGGAGTCTTGCGCAAAAGCTAATAGGATGTTAGGCTTCATAGCGTGTAATTTCGAATTTAAATCGGATATTATATTACCCCTTTACAAGTTCCTAGTCAGGCGTCATTTAGAATATGCCGTTCAGTTTTGGTGCCCGTATTTGCGTGAGGATATTGATAGGTTAGAAAGGGTTCAGCGTCGTGCCACGGAACTAATTCCGTCATTGCACAACGAGCCTTATGAAGATAGGATTAAAGTGTTAGACTTGCATTCACTCGAAACTAGGAGATTAAGGGGGGAGCTTATTGAAGTTTTCAAAATCGTTCATCACATCGGTAACGTCAGTTGTGAACTCTACCAGCGTTAATATGTTTAAGAACCGTCTAGATAGGCATTTTAAAAGTATTAACGTTATTTAAAATAAAAAAAAAACAATTAGCAACAGGAGCTCTGGTGGTGGTGGTTGAGGATGAGTCGGTTGATGATAATGTCAGCGTGTGATATGCCAGCAAAAAATTAATAAAAAAAAAAATTAGACTAACATGAACGTAGATGTAGCTTGTAGCGTAAACTAACCCACTTTTTGTTTAACTTTACCTACTTTTTTTCTTTTTCTTTTTCTTATCCTCTCCTTACTTGCATGTCTGTAACTCTCTTTACTTGCATGTCTGTAGTTTGCATGGTATGACAGTGAGTTAAGACTGTGTCTGCATGGTTTGTAAGCGTTCTTATTTTACTTCTTTTCATCTTTCACCCCTTTCCTATTCTCTTCAACTATTTTTCCTACTTGTCGGCAGTGGCCGGCGGATGATGATGGTGAGTCTTTCTTCTCTTTTTCTGAATGAATGTTAACCCACGAGTGATAGGTGTTGCTACTTACTTAACCCCTTATTCTCTCCTCTTAATCCCCTACTCTTTCCTTTCTCTCGGGCTAACCTTAGAGTGGATCTTAGGGTCTTTGTTAGCCTTAGTTTCTGTAGATCTGTAGATCTTCCAATAATGGTCTGTCTTGGTCATTTTCTTCTCTATAAAAAAATGTTGTAGTTTTTATTTTCTTTGCTACTACAGGGGTACTCAGCTTAAAGCATATTGAGATTGTGGAATGTTTGCCATTTCCTGTGGATTAGATGTGAGAGTTAGTCCATCTTTAGCAAGCAATGGGCCAATGCTCATTTTGATAACTGCTTTGCATTTAGCATAGCTAAAGAAGAATTTGCTATTTTCCTTTATAGTGCCAATAGCTTTGTGTTCATTATCAATATTCTCTCTTATGGTTGACTCCTTTATTTTAAGTTCTAACATCAGTATCTGATTCTGGATGTTACTATGTCTTGTATCACTTAATTGCTTTGTCAGTTGTTTAGATAGCTTTGTTCTCTTTCTCATAAGTGTCCTTCTGTATCTGTGTTCTTTTGTCAGGTGCTTCTTTGCACTATCGTTTTTCTTTGGTGTGTGCTTGTATAATGCTGATAGCAGGTATTGTATTCTACTCCAGCATTCTTCTGGTTCTAGGTTTTCCAATTTATCTTCCCAGTTTATTTCTCTCAGACAGATATTTATTGATGTCCAGTCTGACTTATGCAGGTTTAGGTCAGAGTATGGCAAGTCCATTTGGCATGGGTCTTGCTTACATTTGTGGAGAGAAGTTTGTGAATATGTGCATGACATTGAGGCCAGAGTGTATAGTTGGTGTTACAACAATGTGGTCAATCGTAGTTGCATTATTTGTCAGCACTAAATCTAGGATATTATTTTTTCTATTTGGGCAGTGAACATGTCGTACTAGGAGCAGTTTTTCCATAAACTCATTCAGGTGCTTTGATTTGGACCTTTTTGTCCCCTGATTTCATACCACCATATTGGTTCCAGGTGTAATTTGGGAGATTAAAGTCTCCTGTAATGATTAAGTCTCTTGTTGAGTCTACAACAGCTTGGCATTGCCTGATTTTTTCCAGGACTTCAGTGAGCTCTAGATGGGAGCTATCTGGGGGGCTATAGATATTCACTAGTATTATGTCTTCTTTATTTATACTGAGCATGATGATTAGTTCACAGGCTCCATTTGAGTATGCCGTGAGCAGTTCACTTTGAATGTTTTCAGGGATGTACATCAGGACACCACCATTTAGGCGGTCTTCGCTGTCACATCTATGGGTGGTGTACCCTTTGATTGCATTTTCACTACTCATGATCATGGGGTTCAGGTGTGTTTCTGCGAGGGCTATAACTGTGCTAGTAGTGTTTTCCACTAGGCTCTTTAGGTAAGGTACTTTGGTATGGTTTGAGTTTGGGTAAAGGCCCTGGATGTTTAAGTAAATTATTGATACATTTGTGGAGCCATTTGTTTCATCTCCCACATATAGGGCATTTGTAGGGTTCCTGCTAGGGTTCTTGTTTGCTTTTGTATGAGGAGCCCAAGTGAGCTTTGAATGTCTTGTATTTGTTTCATGAGGTGGTAAAACCCCAATGGGGTTTCATGGTTGCTTGCTGTACTATTTTCATCAGTGGGCTTACCTGGACCTGCTACATCAGCATAAGATCTGGGTGCAGGAATGGTATTTGGTCTTGGGTTTTCTTGCATCCCTTGGCCAAATAGTGCTGATGGATAGCAGGCTCACTATCCTGGTATTCTATCCGTTGAGTTTGATGTGGTTGCAATCGGATTGTTCCCTTCAGGTGGGCCAGATTGCAGTTCTCTTTAAAACAACTTCTTTACCACCATGAGCTCTAGCAAATTTGAGGATGAAGATAGGGACATCTTGCATTGGATCTACATCCAGAAATGCCATTCCCATCGTGTATAAATTTTTTGCAGAGTGGTGGGTGAGCAAATGGACATTCTCTTCCCTTAAGTCCATATTACACAAGCCCCTCCTGTAATACTTGCATACTGGCTTTTTGTTTCACTTTTGGCTTTTTGGTGACTGTGTACAGTGGGGTTGTTCACTTTGTTGAAGGTCTTAGTGTCTATTTCCTGTTCTTGTTGTGTCTCTTTTGGTGCCCTTTTTTCTTGTAGTTTCCCTCTCTCTAGGGTCTCATCCTGAGGGTTTCTCACTTTTTCAGCAAGCTCTGCATTTGCAATGATAATTTCCTCCTCCTGTAACTCACCTGCCAGTTCTACTTCAAGCTCTCCAAATTGCCTATCATAGTCATCGCAAATTTGACGAGCACATCTAAAGCATGATAATTTTCTTTTTGAATTTTGAAGGATGAGTAGGAAATAAATAGGTAGTTCACTACAACTGTAGTGTATCCATAGTCTGCATTCATCACATCTTAATGCATGTAGGTTGCAGTCTAATGCACATTTTATGCATGGGTTTCTGTTTTGTTTTCTTCCTCTGCCATGTTAACTTGCACACTGGTTTTAGTGTGGAGAACAGTCAACAGTGAGTCTATTTTTTTGTAGATATTCGTAAATATTAAAATATTTTGCAAAGGTTTAAGTTTATTATTTACCTTATTATTTAGTTATTCATTTGTTGTGCAAGATGCTATCCAAAATTTTCATTGGACCAATAAACAAATTACTTTCCATCCTTTTATCATCTATTACCAAAATGAATGCAAGTTAGATGACGAAAGTTTCTGTTTTATCAGTGACTATCTTTATCACTCAACATCAACAGTCTATAGCTTGTAAATATAGCTAAAATGGCAAACTTACTTAAGTTATGAATGCATGTTTTTGAAACATTAGTAATTTGTACCTTTTGTCCTTAAAGGATTAACAAAAATAACACAAGTTAACTTAACCAATTGTCAAAGGCATACAGTTGACCTAACCAGGCCTTCAGTGGCAGACATCAGAATAACAGTGGAGGCCCAGTTAGGTCAACTGTATGCCCTAACTGGGCTGAAACCTATAAATCCAGGAAGTTATGGAAAAATAAAATGTTTTTGGAGATGGTGTGCATTATTCCAATGTCCACCCCAAGTCTCACTAATGCAGACTATATCTAGATTTTCACTAATCATATAACTAAATAATTCATTTTTCTTATTCCTAAGACTACGTGCATTTGTATAGAAGCACTAGCGTAGCTATAGGGGGCGGAGGGGGCGGTCCGCCCCGGGCGGCACTTTTGGTCTACTGCAATGAAAAAAAAAGGTTTTTTTTTATGTCGGGACAGTAGAAGGATACAAGACGCCAGACACAATTTTATTTTTCCACGAAAACACTGCTTGCTTCGTTAATTTCCGACAATGGTAAGGATTGTGTTCCCTTGAAGATGGCCTTATTGACCATCATACCTATTTAAGCGTTTAGTTGTGCTTAATTAATAATAGCATTGGTATAAATGCATTTATTTCATTAAAAAGGGAAATAACCCATAAAGTTCTGTAAATACGTTATAATCTATAAATATACGTTTAATATTTATAAATAATCAATATCAAAACTAATATGCTGGTATTAGTTGTAAAGTATAATCTTGGTAACTCGGTTCCAAATATTGTAATACTGCTGCGGATTTTTCTCACAATTGCTGTTAGTGTTGCTAGCTGTGAGAGGAGTTTTTCTAAACTAAAACTGATAAAGAATTACCTAAGATCTACTATGAGCACCTTGCGGTTGAGAAATCTTGCCATACTGTCTATAGAACAACAATTGACAGACGAAATAGACTTCGACAATGTCATCGAAGATTTTGCTAACAGAAAAGCAAGAAAAATAACTGTGTAGAATGTTGTAGTTAATTTTTTCACTTCAGAAGTGAACATGTCCTAATATTTTTCACAGGTTTTTTTCTATACGTCGTTTTCACTTTTTGTTTAAGTGTTTGTTATGTGTATTGTGTTGTGTTTCAGGGGGGCGGCAAACTCAAGGACCGCCCCGGGCGGCACAAACTCTAGCTACGCCACTGTATAGAAGCACTTCAAACCCTCAGTTTCAACTGATTCCCTACCTTCAGCTAAACAGTTAATATGCCTATTCCTTACATAATCTGTATTTAAGACTAACAGTGTTCACTTCACCAATACCCTGATGCTTTATGCCCTCTGTTGATCTAAAGTTATCTTTCAAAACCCCAAAGAACTCACATTTTCCTCCAGAAACCTCCCATACAAACCAGGTCCCCTTCCACTAAGATGTAATCCATCCTTACTGTAAAGCTCCCTCCTTTCATAAAAATTATCACCCCTTCACTACATAGCATCCTAACTATCATTTAAGGCTAAAATTCTACTTGTAAACTTCATGCTTACCCCCATCCTTGGTAAAATGCCCACTACATAACACTTGTTCTGCCTATGTTTCAAAGTTTCTATCAATTCCTTGTACCTGTTTAACTGCTTCCAAATTTCTGTTTAACTGAAATCTACCATCTTTATCCTTGTTTGTTAAGTCATTTATACCTTCATGAACTATAATATTACCTAGGGTTATAGGCAACTTCTTCACTACCTCATTGACTTTAGAAATATTACCACCTGGAATACATATTCTTCTACAGGTTTTCCTTTCCTTATTGCAAAATTCATTGTCCTGATTCCTAATAACAGAGTCTGCAACCATGGTAAATTTACACTCTACTGCTTCATCTAAATTCCCTAGTATCTGAAACCTGTTACTAGTTGCTACATCATTACTATTCTCTCTAACCTTATTTCTTGACTGACCTTTGACTTTGTGCCATTTATCAGGCCTAACTTTACTTGGGCCTGCATCCCTGTCTCTTACACTAGGGCTAGGCTTAGGCTCAACCTCACTACATCTGACATTAGTACTTCCTGTATTAGACTCTGTTGTTGTTGTTTAGCCGATCAGCCCACCCTGATCGAACAAGCCGGTGGGATGCAGTTAACCAATCGCCTTCTCCGAAGTGGACCACAGGTTCAGCGCACTAGTGGTGGTGTGTTGTGTTCAGTGTTGTGCTAGAGCGGTACAGTCTGTCATAATGTGTTCAATTGTTTGTGGTGTGTCCTGGCACAGGTGGCAGGTGTCGTCTGTGGAGTTGTCTAGTCTGTGTTTATATGTCCGTAAATTGGGGTGATGTCCACATCAGAATCGTGCTAAGTTAATTCGATCCGATCTGCTCAGGCTGATCTCTGACCTGTTAATGGGTGGTGGCTTCGCACCTAGGACCGCATTCGGACCGAGTCATGTCAGTGCTTTGTGGGTTAGGTGTGTGTGTGTGTGTTTTCTGTACTGTGATGTCTGTGGGGCATGGTATGGAATGGAGTATTTGGTTATAATGTCTCTCTGGTGTTACCTTAATGGTGCGAGGTGACGGTGCATGATTGTACATGTAGTGGCAATGGTGTTGTGGGTTAGTTGTCACTGCTGCCATGAATTGTGTTTCCCTCGTCTAAATGTTCCCCAACTTTCACTATTTTTGTTTCTGTGTGCAGGTGTTCTATTGGTGTTGTTTGAGTGCATCCTGTAATGATACGAAGTGCGTTGTTTTGTATTGCCTGTAAGGTGTTTATGTGTGTGTTTGAGATAATGGGTGCCCAGCATGGGCTAGCATAGTCCATAACTGAGCGAATATATTGTTTGTATATGAGTGATGTTGTTTCCTGCTGGTGTCCAAAGTTTGTGCCTGTTACTACCCTAAGCGTGTTAAGTCTTGACATACATTTGTTTTTAATGTCCTGAATGTGGTTTGCAAAAGATAATGATGTGTTGTATGTGACCCCAAGTATTTTGGTCCTGTGAGTGTGTGGAATGTTGTTGTTGTTTAGTGTAAGCTGTGGAGTTACCTGGTGTTCTTTTGTATTGCTTTTAAGCAAGGTGATGGTTGATTTTGTGGGCGCTACTTTGAGTCTATTGTGTGTGAGCCAGTCTTGTATACTGTTTATGTATGTTTGTAGGTTATTTGTAGCGATGTCGATGTTCTTGTGGGTGGATGTTAGAGTGATGTCATCTTCATCTGATAAGGTAAGCTTGTTATCTATGGGTGTTGGAATGTCATGCATGTATACGTTGAACAGTGAGAGAACAGAGCCTTGAGGGACCCCGTTCGGAAAAAGCTTGTTTTTGGATGACTTGCCATTAAATGTGACATGCAAGTATCTTCCTGAAAGATAGTTGCTCAGCCATCTTTTAATGTTATTGTGCATGTTTGTGTTGAGTATTTTGTTTATGAGGGGGAAGCGTGGGATAGCATCAAATGCTTTACTAATGTCTATTGTTGCTAATAGTGTACGTTTAGCTGGTTGTCTGGAGTTGATGCCATCCATGATGTGCTGCGTGAGGTTAGTGAGTAATGTCGTGGTTGAGTGGTGAAGTCTGAATCCATGTTGGGTCGGCGATAGTGGTATGTGTGGGTTGGTGATATGTAAGATTAGTCTTTCTGTTACTTTTGAAGGTGTGCATTGTAAAGTAATGGGTCTATAGGAAACTGATTCTGTTGGATTTTTGTTTGGTTTGAGTAGTGTAATAATTTTACCTTGGGTCCATATGTCAGGAATAATACAGTGTTGGTATGAGTATGTGCTGATATTTGTGAGTGCTAGTATTCCCTGTGGGCCCAAGTGTTTAAGGTGTATGTTAGATATGTTGTCTGATCCAGTAGCCTTCGAATTCTTAATGTTTTTGATGATCTTGGTGGTCTGGTCTGTATTGAAGGGTGTAATGGTTGTGTCGAGTCTAAGTTTTCTTGTGTCGCTGTTGTCTGTCTGCATGTTTCTGGTTGTTGTCTCTGTTTAAGTGACTTATCTTTGCATAGTGATTAACTAGAATGTTAGCTTGTTGTGTATATGTTGGGATATTATTTTGGCTGGGACAGATAGCCGCGTGTGAGGTGTGAATGCCGCTGTCAGTGTGGGTAATGCTGTTTATAGCCTTGTATAGCCTGGATGTGTCTGTGGAGTGGTTTAGTGTTGTTATGAATTCCCTAAATGTTTCTGTTTGTTTTTCTTTGAGTTTGTTGTTTATTTCTGTGTTGAGCTGTTGTATCTGCTGTTTTATAGTTTGTGTGTGTGGTGTTTGTGTGTTATGTTTGAGGTTGTTACATTGCCTTATGAGGTGGGCTGTTTCTCTATTGTAATTTGGGTTGTATTTCCTAATGTTGCCCTCAGGTATGTATTTGTTTGCATTTTTGATGATCTGATTAAATGTCTTGAGTGTTGTATTGATATTTATGATGGGTGTGCTGTTTAATGTGGTGAATTGTTCCTCAGTCTGTATTTTGAACTGTTCCCAATCAGCTTTCTTGTAATTTCTGTAAGTGTGCCTAAGGCTGTTGGGGCAGAGTATAGAACATGTTGTAATGATGATGAGCAGGTGGTCTGATGACAGTTGTTTTCTGTTCTCCAGTGTATGTGTTGCTAGTGAGGGGGAACAGAACATTATGTCTGGGGAGGAGTTTGAGTATCCTGCTTGATGCGGTGTGTGTGTATGTTCTCCTGTATTGTTAAGAATGAAGAGGCTGTTTAGTTGTGTGGCTATGTTGGTGCCTCTGGTGTTGCTTTGGTTGTGCAGGTACCAACTAGTGTCTTTAGCGTTGAAGTCTCCTCCTACGATGACATTAGTGAGAGAGGCCAGATTGTGTAACTGTGGATTGTAATTGGCTGGCACTTGAGGTGAACTCTCTGGTGGGATGTAAATGTTGATTAGTGTGGTGGTATGTTTTGCGTGTTTTAATGTTAACTGCCTGTATTTCTATTGTGTTATCTGCTTGAATTGTGTTTGTAATGTCTTGGGTGGCATCACTGTAGCTAATGCTTTTACATATGTAAGTGATTAGTCTACCCCCATTACGATCTTGACGGATCGCCATGAAGTCAGGAATGGTGGGTTTTTGTTTTTTTTTGTTATGTGTTGCGTTTTGTTTAGTTTCTTGTATGAGTGCTATGTGAATGTTTTGTTTCTTGTATGAGTACTATGTGAATGTTTTGTTTCTTGTATGAGTGCTATGGCATGTTTTGTTTCTTGTATGATACTATGTGAATGTTTTGTTTCTTGTAGAGGCTATGTGAATGTTTTGTTTCTTGTATGAGTGCTATGTGAATGTTTGTTTTCTGTATGAGTGCTATGTGATGTTTTGTTTCTTGTATGAGTGCTATGTGAATGTTTGTTTCTTGTATGAAGGCTATGTGAATGTTTTGTTTCTTGTATGAGTGCTATGTGAATGTGTTTGTTTCTTGTATGAGTGCCTATGTGAATGTTTGTTTCTTGTATAAGTGCTATGTGAATGTTTTTTTGTGTACAAATTCCTAAGCTGCATGATTTTGTTTGTGAGGCCATCTACGTTGTACTGTAATATGTTAATATTATACTTCTGTATGTGTCTCATGGCTGCTATTATGTCTGTCTTTGTGTATGGTGACATGTGTAAGTTGTAGTGGGGCCTGGATTAGTCTTAATGTCGCCGGAGAGTAAGAGTAGTCCAGGGAGCACGCAATTGCTACTCATAAATGAAAAAATAGCACGCTGAGAATAGGTCCAGCCCCGGGAGCTAATTGGCACTCTGCCCATGCCACGCAACAGGTCATCGGCTGCCAGTCGCCAACCATAGACAGCCTGCTGCACGGAGATTTGAGGAAGTTTGGCCACCAGTGCTTTGATGTTTCGGTTTGATGTCGCCTCTTCTTCGCGTTGACGTGTCCCACGCTGGAGGATACAGCCACTGTTAGAAGCTTCCTCATCAGCTGCTAACACTTTTTCACATTGTTCTGGCTAACTGTGCAGAGGTTTTTTATAAACAAACCTCAGTTTTCTGCTCAAAATGGCTCTTTCTAATTTTAAAATTGATTTCCGAAGGAAAGCACTGTTCAAGTTTCTGGCCTAACTGTTATCTTAGTCTCACTAGGTACACTATCAATCATAGGGCCAACTAACTTACGCCCAATAGACTCTGAGGTAGCAGCTTTCTTAAATTTTGCCTTGAGCATATGTCCCTAACCTCAGCTAAGCACTTATTGCAAAACCACAAAATATTTGGTGACTTCATACCCTTGTACATTTGTTCTGTAATTTTGATACAGGCTGAGTGATACCAATCATCACAACTCACATGCTACAGCCTTAACCCTTCCCTAACTTCCTTCTTATAAACCTAACCGTCACTGTCTAAAGTCATCTTAAATACTATTCTTTAACTCAGTTAAAAGCTTAAGGTCTAAGTTAGGCTATTCCCTGGATGGAAAAGCAGAGCAAGTGTAGTTTATGTTCCCCTGACACAAAAGGGGACACAAACTACACTCGGTCAAAGTTGAGGGATGTAAACTACACTAGGATCTTGAGAAAATTTTTAAAACGAATCCATCAAATAAAACATTAAAACTACAAAATATACGACAACATAACCAATATATTTACAACCTTACAAAGGTTCCATGTGATGATTTCTCATTTCGCGAAGGTCAAGCGTGTCGCCCCTCCTCTCAGCGGACAAAAAATTAGTCACCCCTCTCAGAATGTACCTAATAACGTGTGACGACGCCTCTGGCCTTGATAACCGCACGAATCCGGCGAGTTTAGTATGCGGAGGTACGCCTGCTGGTTCAAATTCATCGTCACTGGAACGAGAGGGCCCATTTCGTGGTACGAAAAACATCCCCAGAACATCACGGAACCACCTCCAGCCTGAACAACACCTTCGACGCATTCAGGATTAAAGGCTTCATTGGACCTGCGATGTACTCGTCGCCTCCCATCATTGGAGAACAAACAAAAACGGGACTCGTCGGACCAAAATTACACGTTTCCAATCTGCCGCAGTCCAGTTTTTTGTGCCTCTGAGCCCATTTATAACGTGCCAATTTGTGACTTGCTGTTAACAGCGGCCTCTTCCGTGGTACCCTGCTCCAGATGTCCATCGCATGCAGTTCTCGTCGCAATGTCCGTTCGGAAATGGTCGCTGGAGAACCTCATTGGTTTCTTGGAGCAATTGTTCTCTGGTTTGAAAACGATTGCAGTTACTAGACGAGAAACATGGAGGCGGTCCCTATTGTCGAGAATTGTTTTCCGGCCACAGTTACGCCGTCGATTTTCAGTTGATTGCGAACTACACCACTCTTTGTAAACTCGCTGGACAGTACGCGTTGACACACCAACAAATTGGGCTACTTCAGACATTTTGTGTCCGTGGGCTCTGCCAAACACGATGGCTCCTTTTTGCCACTGAGTAACGTCTGCCTCACGACCCATTTTGCAGACTATATCCAACACACACTTTGTTCTTCACCACCTCACGAAACAGATATGATCCTGTGTGCTACGTCACCGCTACTTGTCACTTACCAATGCTACATCAGCGCCCTCTGTGTGACCTTGAACTTCCTACTATCGGTGCTATTAGGGGTGACTAATTTTTTGTCCGGTGTGCTTATATATATATATATATATATAGAGTATATATATATATATATATATATATATATATTATATATATATATCGTAAAGAACGACGCTTG
>JAJOZX010001795.1:430000-515000 GCA_023014485.1 Bathynomus jamesi | reverse complement strand
ATGTTTATATGGATAATCTATCTGTTGTGCTGAACACCTGTGAAATAGGCTGTTATATTGGTACAATGATTGTTAATCATCTGATGCATGCAGATGATCTAGATCTTATTTCTCCATCTGTAAAAGAGCTCAGCACACTTTTGAAGGTGTGTGAAAGGTATAGGAAGCTGAAGGATAATGACATAAAATATAATCCTGCTAAAAGTCATATTATAATTATGAGGACCAAGGCCTACAAATATATAAAATTTCCTGAATTTCAATTGAATATTATGGTGCTGTCAAAAGTAACCCAGACTAAATATCTTGGCCACGAACCTAATCTAACCCTCACTAAAACGAACCTATTACCTAACCTAACCCTCACTAAAATGAACCTAACCTAACCTAACCCTCACTAAAATGAACCTAACCTAACCTAACCTAACCCTCACTAAAACGAACCTAACCTAACCCTCGCTAAAACGAACCTAACCTAACCCTCGCTAAAACGAACCTAACCTAACCCTCGCTAAAACGAACCTAACCTAACCCTCGCTAAAACGAACCTAACCTAACCCTCGCTAAAACGAACCTAACCTAACCCTCGCTAAAACGAACCTAACCTAACCCTCGCTAAAACGAACCTAACCTAACCCTCACTAAAACGAACCTAACCTAACCCTCACTAAAATGAACCTAACCTAACCTAACCCTCACTAAAATGAACCTAACCCTCGCTAAAACGAACCTAACCTAACCCTCACTAAAATGAACCTAACCTAACCCTCACTAAAATGAACCTAACCTAACCCTCACTAAAATGAACCTAACCTAACCCTCACTAAAATGAACCTAACCTAACCCTCACTAAAATGAACCTAACCTAACCTAACCTCACTAAAATGAACCTAACCTAACCTAACCCTCACTAAAATGAACCTAACCTAACCCTCACTAAAACGAACCTAACCCTCGCTAAAACGAACCTAACCTAACCCTCACTAAAACGAACCTAACCTAATCCTCACTAAAACGAACCTAACCTAACCCTCACTAAAACTAACCTAACCTAACCCTCACTAAAATGAACCTAACCTAACCTTCACTAAAACGAACCTAACCTAACCTAACCTAAAATTTACTAAAACGAACCTAACTTAAAATTTACTAAAACGAACCTAACTTAAAATTTACTAAAACGAACCTAACTTAAAATTTACTAAAACGAACCTAACTTAAATTTACTAAACGAACCTAACTTAAAATTTACTAAAACGAACCTAACTTAAAATTTACTAAAACGAACCTAACTTAAAATTTACTAAAACGAACCTAACTTAAAATTTACTAAAACGAACCTAACTTAAAATTTACTAAAACGAACCTAACTTAAAATTTACTAAAACGAACCTAACTTAAAATTTACTAAAACGAACCTAACTTAAAATTTACTAAAACGAACCTAACTTAAAATTTACTAAAACGAACCTAACTTAAACTTCACTAAATCAACAGAAAAGTAAGTAACCTTTTATTGTGGCAGTGGATAAAGTTTTGCGATTTCTCACAAAAAATAATGCAGGATAGTCTTGTGGTCTTTGTTTTTTTTTTTTTGTTACCAGCTCTCAAAACCCAAGTTTCTCAGAAAATGTAAAAAAAATTGTTAAAGTGAAAAAAATTGAGATCTCCCTTATTTTTTAAAGGCACAAGGTCTAGTTTTTTTAAATTCATCAAATTATATATACTAACGACTGGTATGAATAAAAAATCTGAATTCGGAGGCCGTGCATCTCCCGAATATTGACCCAAATTGGATCTTTTCCATTTGGGACCTAGCAGCAAATTTTAATGAAAATCAGTATGCTAATGTAGTTTTGGTCACTGATTTGAAAAATAACTTTCTATTTTTGGAGAAATAAAAAACAAACATGTTAGAGCACTTTAAATAATTATGTGTTTTTAACAAAAATATCATGACTTAACCTAACCAATCATGAAGGGCATACAGTTGACCTAACTGGGCATTAATTCTTGATTTTTTTTCTGCTACTTTTACAGATCTGCCAGATCCTTCAAAAATCATATTCTTCATAAAGTTGCACTTTTTACCATTTGACACTAGTATATGGTACCAATTTCTCAATTTACAAATGCAGTAGTCCATGCAGGCAAGACAATTATTTACTGCAAGATTTTCATAATTAGAAGTGTACCTTCTTTGCTTTCTCTCTAGCAAAGTGGTAAATGATTCTGATGAAATTTAAAGTATGGGTGGTAATAATTTACTTAACCTCCCGTTTCTCCGATTTTCATAAATTATACACTGGTCTACAAATTTTGAAAAAGTTTGTGCTTCGGAGATAAAATGTGTTTCCTATTATGGATTTTGGGGTGCTGAAAACGAATATGACCATAAAAACAGTCGATTAGCTACAGTTTCCAAGAAAATTTAAGTTACACATTTTGTGTATATATATACACCATATATTAGTAACATACCTGTATAATGCAGTCACTTATATTCATTCAACCCATCGCTTCTTTGCTTGTCTCTTGTATTCAACTTCTGGAGCATCTCTTGTTATTGTCCAGCAGTAGTCTGCTAACAATGATGGACTCCATTTCCCTGGTAGCGTTTCTCCATCGCTGAGATATCCTTGTGGAAACGTTCACCATGTTCATCGCTGACTGCTCCGCAGTTGGCCGAAAAAAACTCCAGGTGCGAATGGAGGAAATGTATCTTTAAAGACACATTGCAGCCCATTTTTTGATAGGACAACAGCAGGTTTACCACCAGCTCCCTCTAATTGTCAGCTTTGGTATTTCCGAGAAAATTGGTTGCTACTAACCAGAAAGCATTCCACGCTGTCTTCTCACCACCACCTAGGATACGGTTGAACTTCTCATCTCTAAGAAGCTCGCGGATCTGTGGACCAACAAATACACCCTCCTTGATATTTGCTTCACTGAGCTTTGGGAATTTACCACTGAGGTAATTAAAAGCTGCCCCCGTTTTATCCATAGCCTTCACAAAATTTTTCGTGACACCCACTTTGATGTGTAAGGGTGGTAACAAAATCTTGCTCGATTCTACAAGTGGAGGATACTGAACATTTTTTGTTCCAGGTTCCAATGAGTTTCAAAGTGGCCAATCTTTCTTATATAATGAGAAGTCCTAGCCCGACTATCCCATTCACACAGGAAACAGCAATACTTAGTGTAGCCCAGCTGCAGTCCAAGCACGATAGCAACAACTTCCAAGTCACCACAAACCTGCCACTGATGTTTGTCATAGTTTATGCAGTTCAAAAGTTGCTTCATGTTGTCATATGTTTCCTTCATGTGGACTGCATGACCAACTGGAATTGATGGCAATACGTTGCCAACATGCAACAAAACAGCTTTTAGACTCAACTTCGATGAATCAATGAACAGTCTCCACTCATCAGGATTGTGAATAATGTTGAGAGCTGCCATCAGACCATCGATGTCATTGCAAGCTACAAGGTCACCTTCCATGATGAAGAATGGGACAAAATCTTTTCGACGGTCACGAAACTTACACACACTAACATTTTCAGTGAGGAGATTCCACTGCTGCAATCTAGAGCCCAACAGCTCTGCCTTACTCTTTGGCAGTTCTAAATCTCTGATAAGGTCGTTTAATTCATTCTGAGTTATGTGCGGTTTAGAAGATGTCAAGTTATAAACAAATTCAGGGTCTTGTGAAGTTGAAGGCTCACAAGTTTCGCAGGTTCCTTCATTCTCCTCATCCTCTGACTTCAGGGAGAATGAGTGTGGGGGCTCAGGAATGGATAGTCCTTCGCCGTGAGGTACCAGGCATATAGCAGAGGGTATATTTGGATATTGTAAAATCCACTTTTTCTTCTTGCAAATACCTTTCTTGACTGGAGGCATCATGCAGAAGTAACAATTGGCACTGCAAAAGGCATAGATTTCCTTTTCTGATTCAACCACTGGCGAAGGTTTGTTGCACACTTATTGCAGCATATGTGTGGGGCCCAGCTCTTGTCCTGATCTCTAATCTTACAGCCAAAATAAAGGTGATAGGCTTTCCTAATCATGGCAGTTATAGCACGCTTTTGTGATGCAAAACTCAATTCTCCACAAACATAATTAGGCTGAAAAAAATTCAGTTTCAAAAGCAAACACTAAAAAGAGTTTGACAAGGGTGCACTGTATGACTTCTGCAAATGAACTGATGCTGTGGCATAATATGTAGACGCCTGTGACATAATATGGCATAATATGTAAACGCCTTGACTCTACTGCACATGCGCGTAGTTATATTTTTTTTATTTTAATAAATTAATGTAATTACATTGCATTTAAATAATTTTAAATTAGGTAAGGTTAAGTTAGGTTAGTATTCCATATCAAAAACATTATGGGAAGCAATATGTTAAAATGATCCAATCTATTTCTTAATAAATAATTTACAAATACATAATGTAATAGATAAATTTAAAATTACATTTTATGTGTGTGTGTATATATATATATATATATATATATATATATATAATTTATTGAAATAAAAAAAATATAACTACGCACATGCGCAGTAGAGTCAATGTGTCGATGTGTCACAGGCATCTACATATTACGCGACAGATGCAGTCCAGTTAGTAGGGTGCAGGGTTGCCTGATAACTTTATAAATAGAGCCAATTGGCAATTTTAGGCATCATTTTCGTATTCAGTGACCCAAAATTAGTAAAGATTGACTACTTTTATTTCTGAAGCATTTTGGCTATAGACCAGTGTTATTATATATCGGTAGCTTTGTTTCTCCATTAGGAATGCAATTTAGACAGTCTCTAGTAAGGGAAATGCTTCAAAACCTAACCTAACCTAGCATTTTGAAGCACAGCTCACCTTGCTATAATGCCAACTGTTTTGAGACAACTATTCAGACCTTCAGAAAAGGTTGCATGCCTTCCTCATTGCAGCAGCCCAGCTCTACCCACCACACTAATTGTGGAACTATGTACGGCTTTTGTTGGGTAAAGTTAGGATAGGTTGTCTAAACAGTTGGCATTATAGCAAGGCGAGCTGTGCTTCAAAATGCTTGGTTAGGTTATGTTTTGAAGCATTTCACTTACTAGAGACTGTCTAAATCGCATTCCTAATGAAGAAACGAAGCTACTGATGTATAATTTATGAAAATTGGAGAGACCGGAGCTTAAGTAGATTATTACCATACAGGCTAACTAGCTTTCAATTACAATGGTTCCCAGATCTGTCAGTCAGTCTTGGGCATTGGTGGACTGCAGATAATATTTTCTGTTTCAGTTTGACTATGATAATCTCTATAAAATGTATATTCATTAATTATATTTCCTCTGTTATTTAATCAATTTGATTGCTTTATTAATATATTTAGATTTTATCCCCCCTATTTCTGGGCCCGGGAGATTTAACTTGGCTTCCCCGCCCTCTCAGCAACCCTGTGCTCAGAGAAATATGTTGGTTAGAAAATTTCATGTGTACATTAGATGTTAAGTTGATTTTGTTCAAAACTCTTTGTACTCTAATGTATACAGTTCATTTGTGGTGGAACTACAGGATGTATAATTTGAGGAAATTATGTTTCATATAATAATATTTTTAGGAGTTTATTAAGGACTCCAATATTTGTAAATGGTGCTCCAGTTAAGATTTGGTAGAACACATCCACCAAACTCAATATTGATATTCATACAGTGAGATAGAGCGAAAAAACAAGAATACTTTATTCTATACTAATTTTGGCGGAAATTCCTATTTATCAAGATATTTATTTTTGAAATTATAGTAAAACTTTACAAGACATCCGCATTGCCATGAAACATGCTATAGTAACAAAACATATATCAATCGATAGAGCAGAAAAATGGTGCAAGCAGTTATGTATCATTTTCAAAATATTAGAAAATAACAAAGTTATGATACTTTGAAGCAATGTCATTTTTAGCGATATTTAATGACAGTGAGATATATCTAGCGATATCTGCCAATATTTTTAGCAATTATTGGTATATCTAACAACATTTGGCAACCCCTTAGTTGCCACACCGTTCAATTACTCCATTAGGTCAGATCTGGTCAGTTTGTGTTTTGTTGTTGAGGCATAAAGATGGATTGTTGTGACATGTCAGTTACTGTGTTTTTTGATAAGTTTCGCTCTAAGGATAAGGAGCTATTTAAATTTTGTGTTGAACATAAGTTACTATTGAGCAAATGCTACAGTAATGAACCATAATTTTATTAATCAATAGAGCAGAAAAAATGGTGCTTGCAGTTATGTATCATTCTGAAAATATTAGAAAATAACGAAGTTATGACACTATGAAGATGTTACAAGGCTTATCATAGCTTACACCATTTGGATCTTTTCCATTTCATGTACTATTTCCGATTTTGTTGAAAATAAGATATTTAATGTAGGTTAACTGAATGCCCGGTTAGATCAATTGTATGCCCTTGATTAGTTAGGTTAAGTCGTGATAGTTTTGTTAGTTTTAATGAAAATATCAACTTAACCTAACCAATCATCAAGGGCATACAGTTGACCTAACTGGGCATTCAGTTAACCTACATTAAATATCTTATTTTCAACAAAATCGGAAATAGTACATGAAACGGAAAAGATCCAAATGTATAAGGTATGATAGACCTAGTAACATCTTCATAGTGTTATAACTTTATTTTCTAATATTTTCAAAATGATACAGAGCTGCTTGCACCATTTTTTCTGCTCTATCGATTGATATATGTTTCGTTATTGTAGCATGTTTTATGGCAATGCGGGTGTCTTGTAAAGTTTCACAGAAATTATTAAATTTTGGCACCATTATTCACAAGTCAAACCATCTCATCTCATGATGTATGTAGTCATGTTATCATCATTAGCCACTCAGTGGTTGCCCCATTGTCATATGATACTCCCGCACAGGTCCAGTGGCTGAAATTTGAATTCAACAGTCGCTTTAGAATGGCTGTCTGTCCCAGTCCGAGTCGGACATCATTTAGGCCTAGGTTAGGTTAGTGGTACTACTTGCCTTTCTGTGTCCCAAATTCATTATGGGGTACCCATGCCTGGTTAGGTTAATTGAATGCCCGGTTAGGTCCATGGTTAATATGTTTTAAATGACATGGGCTGGACCTGTAAATCAAAATAACTTTTTATGAGGTAGTTTTAGTTGTTTTATTCAAATTTGTCACTCATTTTTTGTGCAAATGCATATTAAGGTGAAAATTACGATACTAATAATTAGTGATGTAGGTCACATCCGCTTCCGCATCCGCGGAACATCCGCACATTTTCTCGCGTCCGCATCCGCACTTTGGACTGCGGATGTCGTGCGGATGTGGACCGTTGAGATAAAACGTCATTAATAAGCGGAAATTATCAAATTCTACTATATTAATAGAACTAGTTCATTGTGCGCAAAAGTGATGCAAGCGACAAGACGAGAGGCTGTTCTTGTATGAAGTTACTTTCTTGCAACCTACTTAGATCCACGTTACAAAGCTAAGTTATTTTCACCTAGTACATTAGAACGAGTTAAATCATCACTTGGCAAAGCAGTTGAAGAGCTTCAATCTCTTGAATCTGTCGCTTCGCCACCCACCAAAAGAATAAAAGTTTCAGTGACAGAACCAACACCTTCAACAAGCAAATCTATCACAAAATCTGTCTCTCAGTTTCTTGAGTCAAGCAGCAATGACGAGACCTACGCGATGTCAAAAGATGTAGTAAAAATGATCGAGAGCTCTCACCAAGAAAAACGCCTGGCTGCATGTGACAATCCTATTAGTTGGTGGAAAAATACGCAGAATATCTATCCATACTTGAGTAAACTTGCAAGGAAACATTTAGCCTGTCCTCCAACAAACGTACCAAGCGAGAGATTATTTAGCAGTGCTGGATTAATATATGATGAAAAGAGAAACAGACTGGCAGCAGAAAAGGCAGAAAAATTAATGTTCCTTAAGCATAACCTTCCTATAATTAAGTTTGAACATTAAACGATGAACATCTTAGTTTACTTTATTTTAATTACTCATTTATAAATATGCCTAATAAAACTTTAAACTTAATATAAATAGTTATCAAGCTAATTAAAGATCTCTTTCTATAAGGGTGGAGGAGGTTGGGGAAAGAGGTCGGTGGGGTGCATTTGAGTTGGGTTCACGTCCCGCATCCTGGTAACACAATTATGGTTTCTAATTGTGGCTGAAACTCAACAAAATATAACGAATTTATTTGCAGACGAATTCACTAATTGATTTCTATATTAGTTAGATGCTTGATATTATTTTATATGTTCAGAGAAAAGTACAGCAATTATTGTACAATTAATCAATTATACTACATTATAGCTACAGCTCTCTCTATATAATAACTTATTATATACGTTAAACACAACAAATCTCGAATATATCCTAAAAAATAACGAAAATGTAGACATCCTCATCCGCATCCGCATCCGCGGATGTGAAAAAAATGACATCCGCTACATCACTAATATATATATATATATTTATATATATATAAATACACTCATTTTTGGATCAACGAGTATAATTTTGGGCTATGTTTTTTGCTACTCTGCGACTTAACTAGTTTGTTAGTTTCTGTTCTGGCTATTTTTTTTTCTAATTGGATTCAGTTTGGTGGTTTGTGATAGAATTATGTGCCATTCATGTGTTTTCGACTTTGAGAACTTGATTCGTCATGTGCCTTAGATGAAGACAAAGCATTAGATGTTTTTATCAATTACACTGGGTAACAAAATTTGAAAAATTTTCTGTTTATTGTGATTTTTCTGTCGTTTTAATGATTTCGGGGTGCTGATTCCAAAAATGATATTGATTTTGCTCTATCATCAACCATTTCAAAAATATAGGTTTTCACATTTTTCATATGGCAAAGTATATAAAGAAGGCTAACAAATATTTTCTGAAAATAAAAACACTATTGGAAATTAATGTTTATTGAGCCAAAATTGTTTGACAAACCCCAAATGGTGCAAAGAATATAATATATCATGAGGAGAACCGATAAGAGAATAACAAGCCTCGTTATGCAGTATGCATTCCTTAAAAATGCACTGAAGAACGTGACTTCTGCATATGAACATTCTTATCCTTTCTGATCAGCGACCATACGTAGTCTCCCATCATGGAAGCATCCCAATGGCCCTGGTACCTTTTCTCCATCGTTTGAATATCTTGATGGAATCTTTCGCCATGTTCACTCACATCACCCAGGTTATCATGAAAAAAGTCTAGATGTGAATGCAGATAGTGTAATTTTAAAGACATACGGCACCCCATTTTGCCATAGCACTTAATCAAGTTTGACACTAACTCCTTATAGTTTGGTGCTTTATGGTTGCCTAAAAACCCACGAACCACATCACAGAAAGCACACCAAGCCTCTTTTTCGATCAGTCATCTTGGCTTCAAGGTTCTTTGAATTCAACAGTGCCTTGACTTGTGGTCCCACAAAGATGCCAGCCTTGACTTTGGCCTCAGAGAGTTTAGGAACATGACCCGAATCTGTTGGAAAACTTCCCGTCCAAAATCTAACGCAGTTACAAACTGCTTAATTAGAACCAACTTAATATGGAGAGGTGGTAGCAGAACTATGTCAGGCTTTACAAGAGGTTCCCTGAGTACATTGTACTTTCCTGGTTGCAGTCCTTCATGTGGAGGCCACTGAACTGTTTTATAGTGCTCAGTTGAAGCCCTGCTATCCCACAGGCAAAGAAAACATGAATATTTAGTAAACCCTCCTTGTAAACCTAACAGGAAACCAATCATTTTGAAATCACCACACACATCCCACTTATATTGTTCATACCTGATTTGAGTGAGTAGTTGTTTGACATTTTCATAGTCCTCTTTCATTTGAGCAGAATGTGCAACTGGTATAGATGGATATTTGTTCCCATTGTGGAGTAGAACAGCTTTTAAACTCCGAGTTGAACTGTCAATAAACAGGCGCCACTCTGAGGGTATATGTGTTAACCCAATAGCTGTGAATAGACCATTAACCTCGCTGCAATAACAGAGAGAGCCATTGACATTGTAGAACCTTGCAAACTCTTCTTGCCATTTTCGGTATACAGTGCTCTTGCAGTCTTCTCCAAGCAAATTCCACTCTTTGAGTCTGGAGGTCGGAAGCTCAGACCTTGATTTCGTCAGACCCAAATCTCTAATTAAGTCGTCCAATTCCCTCTGATTTGGAAAGTGAGGGTTTGTACTGAAAGTTACTGTATATTTTTCATCATGACTGTCCTCACCAGCCAACATCTCAGATGAGCTAGCTGCATCCTCATTTTCACCTGCAAAGCAAAGAAACAAAATATAGGCATAGCTATATATGTAGAAGAGCATCAGCACTAAGAAAAATTGACACATAATGACCCACAGTCTGTAAATACAGAAGGTAAAGTAATGGATAGATACCTGTTCTGGTGGATGTGGTATTGGAAGACCTTCGCCATGTGGTACAGGAACTATGGACGACGTTATGCTTGGATACTGAAGAGTCTGCCTTCCTTTAACTTTCCTGTACTTTGAAACATCTACCATGCAGTAGTAGCAATCGTCGTGGTGGCTCTTTGGTTCTCTCCATATTCTGGGTACCGCAAATGGCATTGCCTTGCGTACTCCCAGCAGACACCCTTCAAGTGTGGAGCGGCAGCTTCCACAGATCACATGGGGTGCCCAGGGCTTATCTTGGTCACGCATAGGCATACCAAAATAGAGCCGATATGCGATCCAGAACTTGGTGCCTTTCACAATCTTGTGCGATACTTGCTTGGGGCCTATGTAATACCCACAAACATAGCAGAATATATCCGACGAGTGTTTACAAGCTCTTGTTGCCATTCTCTTTACCAAACTGTACTACATTAATCATAACCTGCAGATATAGAGAGAAGAGTTATTAAATCTGCAACAGATTACAGATTCCAGAAAAAAGATGTATTCACAACACTGAAATAATGTTCGCAATAAAAAAGGATCGATAACACTCAAATCGTCAGCACAGAAACACAGTACCTCAGTGCTGGTAACCATCAGACAAACAACCTGCTTTCTTTGTGTGCTCACACTTACTGACTTCTCAGACTCTGCGCTCTTCTTTATATAGCACAGTGGAAGTTTCGGGCAATTTCTAGAGCAAGAAACTATCAACGAACATCCGGATTGTTCTCAACAATTCCTGATTATTCTGATGTTGCTGCGCTCATTATAACATTATACTAGTAAAACATGAATGGATTATCTCTGAAACCATTGATGATACACACAAACCAAGGCCAGATTTGGACTCAGCGCCCACAAATGTATATAAAAACATAAAAAATTCGATATAAACAGAATCAGTGTTACACAGTGTTATGGTGCTATTCTCTCATCCTTAACTTGCCCAAAATGTGACAGTGAGTGCCTAATACGAAAAGATCAGAAGACATTTAGGTGAGATAACCAATATTAACCTGTTAGGTTAATTGAATGCCCAGTGATGGTAGTTTCGTATTAATATTATTATGTTTGCCTTGTATATTTATTGCTGTTTAGCTTTTGGTTATTATCTAAAAGAGCTTATTTACAAGTTTTAAAGGTTTTTGTGTTAAATTTTAGCTGTTGTTGCTATTTAAGGCAGATAATTTAAGTTCTGATACAGACCTAGCTTTGCTTATTCTGATAGCCTAGCATAATCACAAGCAATTCATTCTCTTTGAACTCTTAAATGTTGAACTTAGTTCAAGTCTTGTGTAGTAGTCTTTGCTATTGGTAATCAGGTGTGCCTAGAATTGCTTGTTAACAAAAGGTTTAAATCGTTTGTTGCTGAAAACAGGAGTGTGGTGTTGAAAATTTTTCCAGGGCTGCAGTTGAGATTGATCCTGCATTTTGGAATTGTTTTTTGACTGGTATAAGATCACTCCAGTGCTACCTGTACTTGTTTGTACGGGCCTAGTTTAGCTTATTCTGATAGCCTAGCCTAACCACAAGGTAAGAATCCCACTTGACCTAACCTGAGTAACTATTTTGATATAACTTAATAGTATCAAAGTTGGTGAGTCAACAAAATCTTTAAGCCTGGGACCTAACTTAACAACATAGCTTACCCTACAAAAATGGGTTTTGACAATGACTGTAGAGGTTGTAAAAGGGAAGTTAAGAGTAAAGATAGAGCTATTGCATGTGATAGATGTGATGACTGGTATCACATAAGCTGCAAAGGCCTTACCAATGATACATATAAAAGTATAAATGCTGCTTCTAAACTTAATGTCAACTTCATGTGGTTTTGTGACAAGTGGAGTACTGTAATAAAAAATTTTAATAAGCCCAGAGGGTCTATTAGTGAGGGAGAGGCCAGACCAACTTATAGAGATGTTGCAGTTCAAGTTTGGCCTAGGCCTGGGCCTAATACTGTAAGTGAGGTTGAAACTCAGAAACAGCCTGAACTCAATGTTTTAGTTGGGCCTAAGTTAATGCAAAATAGGCCAAATGAGTGGGAAATGCCAAAGAAAACCTGGAAACCCAGGATTTTAAAAACAAATTAAAATGTTTTAATAGAATTAACAAATAGATTTCATTCATTTTCTAAAAATGAAGAAAATAATTAATATAGGGAAACTCAATTCAATAGTAGTAAAAGTTTCAAGCTAAACCCAAGCAATGGAGAAGTTTCTGTAATTGGAGATTCCCAAGTCAGAGGCCTAGGAACTATGTTACCAAAAGGAAGCATAGTGTATTGCTATCCTGGTGCAACCATTGATAGGGTAAAGTAAAATCAGTGGAGAAACTTTGGGTAGTGATTTTGTTTCTCCAAAAAATGTAGTTATTCACGCTGGAGGTAATGATGTAATGCTTAAGCCATCAGATGAAATCTTAAAAAGCTGTAATGAAATCTTGGTAAAATTAAAAGAAGGTAGGCATAAGTCATTTATTACAGGTATTATTCCAAGGATGAGTGAAAGTAATAAATGGTTCTCTAGGGCTTTTAGCATAAATAATAATAGACTCAAAGAACTCTTTAAACAAGTAGGTGTAACATACATTGATCTATGGAACAAATTTTATTGGAAAAGAGAATTGTATAATAAAGATGGGGTTCATCTTAATACAAGAGGTAAGGATGTACTCTGTACAATTTTATTAATGGAAATCCAAAATGAAAATGTTAAAAACCTGGGTATGTCCCATTGACTAACAAATGGTACTGCACTGAATAAAATATCTCAAAATAATAATGACAACTGTCAGAAACAAATAAATGGAGTAAAAATTAAAAATGACAAAGACCAAAGTCCAAAGACCAAAGTCAACTGATGATAGATCAAAAATTAAAGAAAATGTTGCAGGTTCTCTCTTGTTATTTTACGTAAATGTAAGAAGCATCAGAGATAAGATAGATTAATTTAAAACATATGTTGAAATTGAAAAACCAGATATCATGATCATAACTGAGACATGGACAAAATTTAGCAGTGTACCAAATAATCAATTAAGTGAGCAAGATAATATTATTACCTTTGAATTAAATGGCTATGAACTCTTTTATTATGAGCGTAAACCTTTTGAAGGTGGTGGAGTATTTATTTATGCAAAGTCAAATTTGTCTCCAATAGAGATAAATTCAATAAAAGCAAGTGAAATAGTTGAGTCAGTATGGATAGAAATCAGAAATAAAAATAGTAAAAAAATTAAAATAGGTGGTGTATATATATAGACCACCAGAAGGATGTTCAATTAGAGGAATTCCCAAAACAAGAGAGGAGAATCGATATGTAGAAAATGAAATTATTAAGGAAATAAATAAGGTAGGTTCAAATGATGTCATTATTGTTGGAGATTTTAACTATAGATATATAAATTAGGTGACGTAATATTACAAGCACCTGAAAGTAATGAGAACTTCCTTGATTGTACTGTAGAAGATGGTCTAAATCAGTTAATTAAAGAACCAACCAGAGAGAATGCAATTTTAGATTTATTATTAACAAATATTGCTGATTCTATATATGTATAACACATCAGTCTTTGAAACACTGGGTTCAAGTGACATTTTATAATAAGATTCAAGGTGAAATTTGACTCAAAGTATACTAAAAATGCAGCCGAAATTCCTGACTTTAAAAATGGAAATATGACTGAACTAGTTAATGAGTTAAACTGTATAAATTGGGTAGAGATTTTTGAGCTTCAACCAAAAGATATATTCAACCAAAGTAAATCTGCACATTATGTATGGGAAAAGCTAAAAAATAAATTTTTTATCATGTTTACCATGTTAGGTCAACTAAATGCCCAGTTAGGTCAACTGAATGCCTGGTTAGGTCAACTGTACACCCTTAATGTTTGGTTAGGGTAGCGTGATATTTTCGTTAGTTTAAACAAAAATGATGAGAGCAAACTTTTCTGGTTAATTTTGAGGTGTTTTGCATGTTTCCTGTGGTAGTGTGTCGTTTACAAGATCTCGTAACATGAACATATTAGGTTATGCTTTATTGTATAAAATGTAGTCAAAAATACATTTTTCAAGTGTATTTTGGTGTGCTTTGTTCAAATATGATCTTCATTTCTTGTGCAAATGAACAGAAATACAGTTTCATTGCATAGCCCAAACATGTATTTCTGTTCATTTGCACAAAAAATGAAGGTTATATTTGAACAGAGCACACCAAAATAGTAAAAAAATATATTTTTTATTTCACCTTCAGGCCATGTCATTTGTAACATAATTAGCAGGTCCACTGTATGCCCTTGATAATTGGTTAGGTTAAGTTGTGTTATTTTCGTTAGTTTTAACAAAAATATCCCGACTTAACCTAACCAATTGTCAAGGGCATACAGTTGACCTAACCAGGCATTCAATTAACCTTTGTGATATCCAACGCCATAAGTAATTATACCCAGAAAGGTAAGGTTGGGTCATTGTCGGGACCCAGAAAGGTGAGTAGTACCAGGTTAGGTTATTTTTGCTGTGAGTATTACTGACAAAAATAGGTTTTTCTGGTGTATTTCATGCTGTTTCAATTGATTCTGCCTTTTTAGCCCACAATTTCCCTCTTCTTCAAAGCCCCAGAGGGGAGGTAGGGGGGCCATTATCTCCAAAACAGTGCATTTGCGCCAAAAATGAAGGTCAGACTCAACTGAAACAACATGAAATACAGCAGAAAAACCTATTTTCATCACTAGTTTAGGTGGATGTGTTCTATCGCATCTTTACTAGTGCTCCTTCTAGTGTCAGTATGCTGTTTGTAGTCAATAAAGTGCCTCATTGTGCCAGTGTCATACACAATTTTGTATATGAGTGATGTTGTTTGTATATGAGTGATGTTGTTTCCTGCTAGTGTCCAAAGTTTGTGCCTGTTAGTACCCTAAGCGTGTTAAGTCTTCAGGCCCGGATCCAGACCCATAATCTAACTGGTGCCATTTCATTAAATGCATACCAAAATGTAAAAGACATGATTCGTTATTTACTTCAAAATATTTATTTTACAAAATAGATCCTTTCTAATGTTTGTCACTGATAATATCAACAAGCTCCATCCTTCTTGGGTGGAGCCGTGCAAACTTCTCAACCAAAACATCCACATCGAGCTTCCGCCCTTAGTGGACATGCATCAGAGCTAAACCATTCATCCTATCATTTCTCATGGTGCTCCTCAGATACGTTTTCAGTCGACGCATGGTTGAAACTGAACGTTCACACTCACAGGTGGTGACTGGAATGACTGTCAATACCTTGAGTGCAGCACAGATGTTTGGGAATAAGACCTTGTCCATGGAGTGTAAAGTTGACTGCACAGAGTCTGATATGTCGCAGTTAGCCTGATGGCGCCTCTCCCAGTGGTATTGCCACACATCCAGCTCTGCAGACAGAGTATTGGGACTGGGAAGGTCATCTTGGTAAGTCTGACAGAACTGCTGGAACTCTGGGTTCCATGTGTCTGGCTGTTCTATCATCTTTGCAGGAACACCTAAAATGAATAAACCAGCTGTCAATTTCATATAACAGTAAGAGAGAGTACATATCAGTCCATCAATTTAATTATTATCATTCTCAAATTATCCCAATAGCTAAATAATTCCATCACAAACCTGAAAATCCCAGAATGGTTTTCTGTTGGCCATATTTAAATCTAGATCCAATATCTCCCAGGAGATGATCCAAGAATGGCACAGTCACATTGCGACGGAAATAATCCTCCGTAGTTTCTGCAGGGACATTGTTTCTGTTTTTTTGCTGGCCGACTTTCCTGGGCTTTGTGACTGCTATGTCGAGGTCTTCAGCTATTTCCTTTGCAGCCTTGAACCACTCAGAATGTTTTGAGTCAACACTGTCTCTGACTGTTTGAAGAAACCCATGGACCTCACCAACACTGTCATATGCTTTCTTTGTGTCGAGACTCCTCACCTGCAACTTGACTGTGATACCACGGCTGTATGACAAAATTTTCTTTGTCACAACAAAAGTGAAGATAAACTGGAATGTTCCAATTTGGTGGAGCATACCACTGGCCTTTGTTGATGACTCACTGTCCCAGTTATGAGTGACGTTATCCTCGATGCACGTCAAGGTTGAAACCACGGCGGACAGTAGCTCTTCGAATACATCTAGGGCATCCAAACGCTGGACCCATCTAGTTCGGCAAATATCGGTCAGCTTATGATGACTAGAGGCTGGACACTCCTCCTGAGTGACAAAACAGAAAACGATAATTTTCAGATTAGATGTATGAAAAAATAAAATAATTTAAATAAATTTCACACCATTAAATTCACTATTACAACACACAACCATTACAATAGAAAATGTACTGACTATACCAAGAAAAAAAAACCTTGATCTGTTCTTCAAGCAGCAGTTGTCTTTTCAGTGAGAACTTGAAGAAACGCTCCACTTCCTCCAACGTGCCCATCATGTTGCGTACTTCTTGTAAAGCACAGGCTTTTACAACACACGGGCTCAATCTGTGAGACTGGCAGTGGACATAAGGTGCCTTTGGATACTGCTGTGCTATCAAAGCTGCTGCACCTTTGACTTGTCCAGCCATATTGCCTGCTCCATCATAGCACTGGCCTCTGCATTTCTTCATATCTAAGCCGAGATCACTAACCACTTGCAACAGCAAGTCAGCAATGGCTTTGCCAGTGACACCATTCACACATTCAAAGAAACCAACAACTCTTCACGAATAGAATCTGTGTTGTCAACAAAACGCAACACAAGTGGAAGTTGTTCCTTCTTGCTGACATCAGTAGCTTCATCTGCAAGAATGGAGAACAGAGGACTTGTGTTAATCTCCTTCACAATTTCGTCTTGAATGTGGGCAGCGATGACGGAGATCAGTTCATTCTGTATTGTCTTTGATGTATATGTTGCATTCTTCGGAGCTGATTTCAAATGTTTCGGTAAGCTCCATGTGAACGAGCTCCCCCTGAAGCACTTAATCATCAAGCTGGACGGCCCTGTAACTCCCCGGTCAGGCTTCAGTGGGCCTATTGGAAAACTTCTTGAGAAAGTGAATGAACTTGAGGTCAACTTCAACTTCAAACCAGTGGAAGGAACTGAAGATGATATAGAGCTGCCTGTTATTTTATTTATTTGTCGGGTTCGAAATCCCAGCTGAGCCGTGAACGGCCAAATTCTAAAGGGCAAGTTCTACCTAAAGCCCAAGTTAAGCTAAATTAAACTTTACGGATTTGAGATCCTATTAGGTCCTACCTCAGGGTAACCTCAGGGTTGCTGACTCGATGCGGGCCTACCTTAGACCTTAAATTACATGAACTTAAAAGGTAAACAAAAGGGTACTATTTGTGGTCTTCTTTATGAACCTTGCAACAACAACGCAACCTGGACTATTGCACGATGCAACAATCATGTATCTAAACAACCAAACTGAATTGCAAGAGAGCTCTCTATCAAACCACACCTTTACGTACGACCTTCCACAAACGAGTAGAAAGGACGCGCAGCATCCCAAAATGATGCCAACCATGTGACCAAACAACGATGCCACAAGAGCTCAAAAATGCTAGTTCTAAATTAATTTAATTTTTCACTAACCTTACAATTATGAGATGGATATATATACACCCTAACTTAATATATATACAAGCAATGCTGCATCAATCAGCTTAGTCATCGTATCGCCTTGGGACAACAATGGTTCTTCCTCTTCTAGATTTTCTAACACTGCCAGTAGAGATAGTCAAATCTCTCTCCACAGACCAGCACAACTGCTATCTTCTGATCAAAGCCATCAAGTCTGGAAGTCTCAGTCCACAGTTGGCTGGTCTCAAGTGCGGACCTCTGAACCAATCCAGGTGGCTCACTACTGCACAGGCCATCTTGCTGTTGTGGATGAGAGAGCACGGACTGAAGGAGGAGGTGTTGAGGAGGCTCGAGGTCCTCGTGAAGTTCTGCCTTAACTTCTACTTCAAAATGTACTACGACATCAAAGTGAAGCACCACCTCAAATTTGGTCCTGCACACGTTTTTTTCAAGCCTGAGGTTGCTGAGGAACCAGACTACCGAGGTCAGGAACATCATCTCTGCTGCAGTGATAAGAGGAGCTTACCACGCACAACCTGAGAACATCCTGGCTTCATTCCTGTGCAGTGAGGATGAGCATCAGAGAGCTTTTGCTGTGAGCCAGATAGAGAAGATCAGAGAAGGAAAGACTTTGGTGATACGATAGTGAGGCCCCATAAAAATCCCAAAGTCAATCTGCAAGCCACTTCACCTGAGGATCTCATCAACTGGGAATCAGAGAACATTTACGAGCCTATTTTCACCTGCAAGATGACCTTGACTGAGCTCGAGGATCTCAGGAAAACTCCACTCAAAGTGGACGCTTTTTCTGTTCATACTCAGTCCTGCGAGAGAACTGTACAGGAAGTCTCAACTGCTTCCCAAGCTGTGTGTGGTCACGAGAGGAGAGATGGGTGGGTGAGAGCCAGGATAGACCATCGAGAAATGCTCCAGTGTTCAGGTTCGAGTGGCTGATGAAGAGGCTGAAGCCATCGTTAATGCTCATAAGAGCTGAAAGTCCTCATAAGATCATAATATAAGATCTTATGAAGCCACGCTTTTCAGGGGTCCAGGAAGAACAGGCGTGTAAACCTACACGTGGAGGTGGCAAGTCTCCCGCTACTCGATCAGAGTAGAGCTGGTGAGCCGCGCCTATTCTTTGAAGAAAAACTTAAAATTCATAAGTTTTACGTGAAATCTAAACATTTTTTCAGCACCCAGAGGTGTTGAAACACGCAAGAAAGCAAGGATGAGGTCAGAAAAGCAGCTTTTAGACTAAATCATATGCAGAACAGCTGCGCGCTTTGGTTTGGGTGCCCTGAGGCTGCGTCAGACAGCCTTCAAATCAGAAAATCGCGATTTTGACAATGAAAATGAGATTTTTCGGAAAAGTTGCAAATAATAAACCCATCTTAGAATTACTTTTTACATAGGAATACATATTAGCCACTTTGTTTTTCCAAAATTTCAACCCTGAACCCAGAGTATGGTATGCCCTAATGGCAGAGGTGGGCAGGACCGAGTTCCAAAAGGACCGAACTCCAGGAACTCGGTCCTTTTTAAGGATCGTGAGCGGGAAGGTCGGTCCTTTTCTCAGTGAGGACCGAAATGAGGAGCGACGGTCCATTTTTAAGCAATTCCGGACGGTCTTTTTTAGTGATTTTAGTGTGTTTAGTGATTATTTGAAGTTCTAAAGAAGATGGATCGTTTCCTCCAGAAGACTCAGAAAGAGACTGAGACTGAACTGAAACTTGTTTCAACACCTGAAGGACTTGTTCATCAAGTTTAACACGCCTATCCCATCCAGTGCCGCCGTGGAGAGGCTCTTCTCTTTGGGGAAGGACGTCCTCAAGCCGAAAAGGTCAGGGCTCAGTGACAGCCATTTTGAAATGTAGTCGTCTTGAAGGGAAACTCAAGCATTTAACTTAATAACTTTTTTCATCATTTATGTATTGTATTAATTATAATTTACGTTAATAAAATTAAAGATTTCCGGTGTCTTTAATTTCATTTTTCATTTTAATCAAATTTTTCACTTATATTATATATAAGGACCGAGGACCGAGTCGTTCCTAGGTCCTCTCTTCAGAAAGGACCGTGACCGGGACCGTCGGTCCAGTTTGAGGCAAGGACCGGACCAGGACCGTCGGTCCTTTATGAGGCCGGGGTGCCCACCTTTGCCTAATGGGGCTGCCATGTAATCAGGAGGAGTATTCGACTTCAATTTATTTTTTATTATCACCAATGGTTTGGCCTGATCTTTGCGCTGTTTCCTGAAATGAAAGAAGTAGGAACCCACCAAAGATAAAAGTACTGCATTCGAGAAGTTCATTAATAGAGTTTTGCAAAATTACAACAAACTAACAGGGATGTAGATGTAATGATTCATAGAAGGCCTGATTAGTCATCTTTAATTTGTGTGATGATTTCAAAACGTGAGTTAAATTTAATAAAATGGTCACGAAACATTTTCCCGTTTTTACTGCGGTGTCATACTAGCCCTGTTCAATAATCAACTTTTTCTTATTTTCATAGGTTTCTGTACTTTTTCCCATGCTTTTTGACCTGAAAAGGCCGAAAATCACAACCATTTTGACCTAGGTTGTTGGGAAGCATTGCCGCATGGAGCTTTAAGTTTTCTGCCTTGAAATCGGCCAAAAGCACCAGTTCCGGGGTCCCTTGAATCATGTTTTGCACTATAACTTTTTATCTAAACAAGATAGAGCAACAAAATAGGCACCAAATTAAAGTGTTTTTAATCCTCTTTCTAACTTATACAATTATGAGTCTTGGAACAAGAAATGGCACATTGGTACATACAAAGATTTCACAAATATCACAAAATTCGTTTTCTCACACTCAAGGCAGACAAGGCGCCTTATTCATGACACAAATTTGAGATTAACATTTTGTCACAAGTCTAATCGATCAAGAAGTGAAAGCATTACATGATGATTAATTTCATAATGACATTTACACAGTCAGTTGTTGAGAGTTTGTTTCTTGAAGCTGTCAAAGCGGCGTCTGTTGAACTCCACAGCTTGAAGGAGATAGTCCCTTTGCTTGGCATCTGTTGTTATGACATTTGCAAAGTCGCTCATCATCTTGACACCACGTTCAGCAATGTCATTCACCGCTTTCAGATTCTTAACATAGTCCAACGCTTTTCTGTAGTCCTCATTCTGTGGCCAAGACGTGACAGGTTCCAGAAGCCACTCGGATCCAATGTTCAGTGTGTCCAGGAAATGTGATTCTGGGCCAATGAGATCAACCAGGGTGGTCTTAGCTGTGACTCTCTGGAATAGAGGCTTTCCTGTTCTGAAGCTGTCTGGCTTCTCAGTGGCATGTAACTGGGCAGCAATGTCGTGCTTCAATGTGTCACTCAATCTACTGCTGAACAGGGCAAATGGCACGACTTCCTGCGTCAGGTACCATTTGTGGTTTTCCATCTTATTAAGTACTGCATCAGCAAGCTCTGGGTCAGTTTTCTTGTACTTCAACATGTCCTGGATTAGACTTAGATCATTCACGGGAGCATCTGCAGCAGACATTGACATCATCCATACAGGAGTGTAGAACAGCGCAAGGATGTTGTCTTTCCAGCTTTGATAGTGTCTTCGTCGTACTCAAGTTGATCTGCAAACATCAGCATTTTCATGGAGTACAGGTTTCTGGCCATCCATCTGGCCTGATGAATTGCGCCTGGTCGACTCCAGTGAATACCTCGAGGAGGCGTTCCTCCAAGAACAATGACTGTCAGTTCAGCTATTTCCCTGTAGTCGGCTCTTGGAAGCCTTTCTGCTGTTAGAATGTCTTGGAGTATTTCTTCACTGTTCTTCTCTTTTCCTTCAGCCATTTGCTGTTGATAGCCAGCATCTTTGGGTTTTCCTTGGACAAGTCCGTCCAAACATCCTTCAGATGCTCAAACCAGGGATTATCTGGCCCCATCACCTTCCCAAACAGCTTCTCCCAAATTCCTACTAGGATTTCCAGGATGTGATGTCGACAGGCCAGATAAAACACCTTTTTGTTCAGCATTTTCTCTAGCAGTTTGGCAGCTCCTCTGTGAACTCCATTGTTACTGGATGTAGTGTCAAAAACAAGGGCAGTAACATTATCCGTAAGTTCCCATGTCTCCAGTAAATCCATTGAAGCCTCAGCCTGAGCTGTGCCAGAAGAATTGTCGATGACAGGTACTCCCAATAACTTTCCTTCAGTGTATGAAAGTGGACCAGACACTAGCACAGCTAAAGTCTCTGAGGTACTTCCAGGTTCACTGCCCAAGACATCTTTGAGCAACTTTCCATCCCAGTGTAAGGCAGCGTACTGTGGGGGGTTTTCACAAAACTTGGACATGTGACTCTGGCTGATATTATACCTGGACAGCATTCTGTTGCGACGTGTTGAGGTTGAGATGATGAAGTTATCCAGATCAGCCCCTCCAGCTTTCAAGGTGGCAGACACCATGGCAGTAACTTGATTGTCTGATAAACCAAGACGATCAGCTGTATTGCAGATGACATCACATTCCATGACCTTCCTTGGAAACGTCAAAGTCACACTAGTCACAGTGTCTTGATGGTGAGAACATCCAGGACGAGGCTGATGGTAATCCATGTCCTCTGTGTTAGCGTCGTTGTCAGTTGAGTCACCCCAGGTAATGTCATCCACATGAACAACTGCCTCTTGTTCTGCTGCAGCTGTAAAATAGTACAACATGTTAAGACAGTAATTGTTAAGTACATGCTAAATATCGCAATGGAGTAAAACTTAAAACTTTTTGTAACGTTCAAAGTAATTAGTTTTACCTTGTTCTTATCTATGCTGCAGTCTTTCATTCCTCGCTGCTTGCTGCAGGGATCTTGTCTCAAAAATCTTGTCATGACCAGACATATGACCTTTCCTCTCAGTCTTTTGGTCTTCGTAGAACCTGATATCCTCATCTTTCTTCTCTCTGGATAACAGTCTGTTGTTCTGTATTTCCTGGATTGCATCTGGAGCTCCTATATCGAACAGGCTGTCTAATTCCAGCACAAATGCTCCTCTTTTTCCTCCAGGGTTACTTGCTCTTCCTTTGCTTTTCACCAGAGCACGATGTTTCTCATGTAGTTTCATGAAGAGCTTCATTGCGTTGTACTTGGTCATTGTCTTGATCCTAGCCATCTGCCAGAATGGGATGATAGATTCAACTGTTTCATATGCAAGGTCTTGAACCATGGGCCTCCCTGCATTTTCCGGTAAATTCTGAAGATTAAGGAAATACTGGAACGCCTGTCTGTTGGTGGGAAGCTGGGAACCACTGATAAAAGCTGAAGGGTATCCAACCAGGAAAGTTTCAGTGAGAGATCTGGTAGATGGCCCAGTTGACACCTGCCTGTGGACAGTACGTGGAGGTTCTGAGATATCAACTGTGCGCCCACGGAGCTCCCTCAGCTCATTGCTTAATGCCATTGTGAAGTTGTAACTTGTAGATGGTTTTCTAGATTCTGATTGAGTTTCTGTTGTTTCCTGAAAAATGATAGATAATTATTATTATTATTATTATTATTAATTATTATTTATTTATTATTATTATTATTATTATTATTATTATTTATTAATTTTATGCTCTTTCATTTGATACCTAATTTGTTGCTCCATCTTGTTTAGATCAAAAGTTAAAGTGCAAAACATAATTCAAGGGACCCCGGAATTGGCGCTTTGGCCGATTTCAAGGCAGAAAATTTAAAGCTCCATGCGGCAATGCTTCCAACATCCTAGGTCAAAATAGTTGTGATTTTCGGCTTTTTCAGGTCAAAAAGCATGGGAAAATGTACAGAAACCTATGAAAATAAGAAAAAGTTGATTTTTGAACAGGCCTAGTGTCATACCCCAGTAAACACACTACGTAAATACAATGTTGTATCCTGGTTGAATATTGGTCATGTCAGAAATTGACGTTGTACTGACGTAGTCACAACGTAAAACTTAAACGTTATATTGCAACGTTGATACGACTTTGCATCATGACGTTGTATGAAGTACAAATAAACTTCTGACGTAATTTTTTGTACGGAGCATAGACGCTGTCTACACGTGAGGTTTTACATCCACAACATAAAGTTTCGTATTACATTTTTCTTTGTTATAAAATTGTAATGGAGTTACATAAGGGATACTACTATTTCAAATAGAGCACTTTGTTGGACCAAGTTCTATCCTTGAGACATTGAAACAACGTTGTATCTCGTAAAATTGTTAGCTGTGACAGCTCACTTTCACGGTCTCACCCCTCGGCCCTCACCCCCTTGAAAATTCGAACCCCCCTCTAATTTCAATTCCTGAGCAAAACACTAGTCCATACTTACAAATTTTTCTTCACACTGTCGTAACAAGCCCATCGTCCTCTCTTTGCCCTGCGAAATAAAATAAAGAACAATCTAATTCGTGTACATATCATACCTAATTTTAGTGTGCAATGATAACCAATTTGCGCAGTAATAATTTCAATTTGTGCAGTGATAAATTGAAAATCTGTGCAGTGATAAATTAGGTTCTATATCGGATATAGAACCTAATTTATCACTGCACAGACTTTCAATTTATCACTGCACAAATTGAAATTATTACTGCGCAAATTGGTTATCACTGTACATTAAAATTAGGTATGGTACATATCTTCTCAAACAAAAATATGATGCCAAATATACTGAAACAATATGAATAAAAACGTCGTAAATCATTGCATATATATTATGACGAAATATTTATAATTTTTACACGCAAAAGTCTCTGCCTACGGAGGCTGAGCCTGTACATCTCTCATCCAAAGCATAGCCCAAAGGAATCAGAAGGAAACTATTTTTGTACCTTACATCTGATACTATTTCGTTAGAAGATATTCTTTTTTGCGAGGTACAAGGAAACTGGCTAGAGGACTAGTCAGGAAAAAGATCTTGGCATTATAGTTAGTAGTGATCTAAAAAAAATTTAAGCAATGCCAAGGAGCTAGAAATAAGGTAAATAAAATGCTACGTATTATTAAGAGGACTGCTAGTTACAAAAGTAAGGAAGTCATCTGTAGATTATATAATTCTTATATTTGTCCTCACTTAAAATACTGCATTCGAGCTTGGTCCCCAAACCACAGGTACAATATACGTAGGTATGCTTGAAGGTGAGCAACGTAGAGCAATTAAACTTATCCCCAGCTTATGAAGACTGCAATACAGTGAAAAATTAAAGAATTGGGTATGTTTAGTGATGAGGGGAGATATGATATACATGTTCTAAATGTTTTCAGGTTTGGAGCTCCTCAGTTGGTTTTTGAAAAAAAAATTTGACGCTTTCATAAATGAAAGTGACAGTTTGTAAATTGCGTATATTTTAGCTCAAGTAATGTAGATACTTCGGTAGTTTTGTAAATAGTTTTATGTTAATTAGCGAACATGAAATTGACATTGTCAAAATTTGATTATAAAACATAGCTTTAGATCATATATACTCGTGGATAGCCTCGATAGGTCCGAGTGGCTTTATGTTTTCCAAATGTAATGTAATGTAATGTAATGCAACGGAGTAGCTGAACAATGTCGATCTGCATAATATTGAAATGTATAATATTGATCTGTACAATGTCGACACCAATTTTTGAACTTGCATAATGTCGAAAATCTCGATCTTATGCATGTCAGTTTAATTAGTTTAAATCAGTTCAGTTTTGGTTCGCTTTGGTTAGGTTGGGTTACATTATGCCCGGTTAGATTAGAAATTTTCACTAAAAATTGGAAAGGTATGTATGGGTTAGTCACGCTCAGTTAACATACTCAAATTTTCATTTTCACTTGAAATTTATATGCATAAGAATAAGATCGATTTGGATAAATCCCACTTGCATAAGGTTGAACGTCGACATTATGAAATTCGATTTTGTTCACGTAATGTAATGTCATGTAATGCATAAAATTTAAGTGAAAGTTGGGTTCAGTACGTTGTACCTTACGTTCCTAGTGTTAATTGTGTTACCGTACAGTATTTCGATCTCAAACACGACTGATTGGTGTACAATATAGCCAAAGCCTATCTATATCTACAGTATATCTACTGTACAGTAGTCAGGCCACAATTGTACAAAATCTCCTACTCTTTATTGAGGAAAAGCCAGTGAGGTCATAAATTTACAAAAATACCACATCTATCACAAATTTTTAGCTTCACATCCAAAGCCAGTAAGACCAAATTTGTGAAGCTGCACTGAAACTCTAAGTAGCTCGTGACAATGACACTAGCGGATTTACAGGGGGTGCGCCCCCTTTGGTCAATGTGGCGCCCCTCTTTGTCAATTTGGCGCCCCTTTCGGTCACTCTTGGCGCCCCTTCCAAATGCTTTATTTTTTATAATAAATTTTTTAATTTCTAAAAGCAAAAAAGTACATACTTTTAAATTATAAAAATAACACCACCCTTGTAAATACCTGGCAACTTCCCTCTCAATTTTATTTCTAGAAACTGTGTACAAAAATAATATTTCCCTTTGTATACTCAATTAAATTATTCTTTCCAGCTTTACATAGTCATTTATTAATGGTTGTTGTTGTTGTTGTTGTTGTTGTTGTTGTTGTTTAGCCGATCAGCCCACCCTGATCGAGCAAGCCGGTGGCACGCAGGTAACCGATCGCCCTCTCCGGAGTGGACCAGAGGTTCAGCGCACTAGTGATGTTGTGTTGTGTTCGTTGTTGTGCTAGAGCGGTACAGTCTGTCATAATGTGTTCAATTGTTTGTGGTGTGTCCTGGCACAGGTGGCAGGTGTCGTCTATGGAGTTGTCTAATCTGTGTTTATATGTTCGTAAGTTGGGGTGATGTCCACATCGGAATCGTGCTAAGTTAACTCGATCCGATCTGCTCAGGCTGGTCTCTGACCTGTCAGTGGGTGGCGGCTTCGCACCTAGGACCGCATTCGGACCGAGTCGTGCCAGTGCTTTGTGGGTTAGGTGTGTGTGTGTGTGTGTGTTTCCTGTACTGTGTCATGTCTGTCTGTGGGGCGTGGTATAGAATGGAGTATTTGGTTATAATGTCTCTCTGGTGTTACCTTAATGGTGCGAGGTGTTGGTGCATGATTGTACATGTAATGGTAAGGGTGTTGTGGGTTAGTTGTCGCTGCTCCCATGAATTGTGTTCCCCTCATATCTAAATGTTCCCTAACTTTCAGTATTTTTGTTTCTGTGTGCAGGTGTTCTATTGGTGTTGTTTGAGTGCATCCTGTAATGATACGAAGTGCGTTGTTTTGTATTGTCTGTAAGGTGTTTATGTGTGTGTTTGAGATAATGAGTGCCCAGCATGGGCTAGCATAGTCCATAACTGAGCGAATATATTGTTTGTATATGAGTGATGATGTTTCCTTCTGGTGTCCAAAGTTTGTGCCTGTTAGTACCCTAACCGTGTTAAGTCTTGACGTACATTCGTTTTTAATGTCATGAATGTGGTTTGCAAAAGATAATGTGTGTTGTAACTTGTATGTGACCCCAAGTATTTTGGTCCTGTGAGTGTGTGGAATGTTGATGTTGTTTAGTGTAAGCTGTGGAATTACCTGATGTTCTTTTGTGTTGCTTGTAAGCAAGGTGATGGTTGATTTTGTGGGCGCTACTTTTAGTCTGTTGTGTGTGAGCCAGTCTTGTATACTGTTTATGTATGTTTGTAGGTTATTTGTAGCGGTGTCGATGTGTGGGTGGATGTTAGAGTGATGTCATCTGCATATGATGATAAGGTAAGCTTGTTATCTATGGGTGTTGGAATGTCATGCATGTATAAGTTGAAGAGTGTTGGTGAGAGAACAGAGCCTTGAGGGACCCCGTTCGGAAAAAGCTTGTTTTTGGATGACTTGCCATTAAATGTGACATGTGAGTATCTTCCTGAGAGATAGTTGCTCAGCCACCTTTTGGTGTTATTGTGCATGTTTGTGTTGAGTATTTTGTTTATGAGAGGGAAGCGTGGGATAGCATCAAATGCTTTACTAATGTCTATTGTTGCTAATAGTGTACGTTGAGCTGGTCGTCTGGAGTTGATGCCATCCATGATGTGCTGCGTGAGGTTAGTGAGTAATGTCGTGGTTGAGTGGTGAGGTCTGAATCCATGTTGAGTAGGCGATAGTGGAATGTGTGGGTTGGTGATTTGTAAGATTAGTCTTTCTGTTACTTTTGAAGGTGTGCATAATAAAGTAATGGGTCTACAGGAAGCTGATTTTGTTGGATTTTTGTTTGGTTTGAGTAGTGTAATAATTTTATCTTGTTTCCATATGTCAGGAATAATACAGTGTTGGTATGAATATGTGCTGATATTTGTGAGAGCTAGTATTCCTTGTGGGCCCAAGTGTTTAAGGAGTATGTTAGATATGTTGTCTGGTCCAGTAGCCTTCGAATTCTTAATGTTTTTGATGATCTTGGTGGTCTGGTCTGTATTGAAGGGTGTAATGGTCGTGTCGAGTCTGTAGGTTTTCTTGTGTCTGGCTGTTTGTCTGTCTGCGTGTTTCTGGTTGTTGTTTCTGTTTAAATGACTTATCTTTGCATAGTGATTAACTAGAATGTTAGCGTGTTGTGTGTATGTTGGGATATTATTTTGGCTGCGACAGATAGCCGCGTGTGAGGTGTGAATGCCGCTGTTAGAGTGGGTAATGCTGTTTATAGTCTTGTATAGCCTGGATGTATGTATGGAGTGGTTTAGTGTTGTTATGAATTCCCTGAATGTTTCTGTTTGTTTTTCTTTGAGTTTGTTGTTTATTTCTGTGTTGAGCTGTTGTATCTGCTGTTTTATGGCTTGTGTGTGTGGTGCTTGTGTGTTATATTTGAGGTTGTTACGTTGCCTTATGAGGTGGGCTATTTCTCTAGTGTAATTTGGGTTGTATTTCCTAATGTTGCCCTTGGGTATGTATTTGTTTGCATTATTGATAATCTGATTAAATGTCTTGAGTGTTGTATTGATGTTTATGATGGGCGTGCTGTTTAATGTAGTGAATTGTTCCTCAGTCTATATTTTGAACTGTTCCCAATCGGCTTTCTTGTAATTTCTGTAAGTGTGCCTAAGGCTGTTGGGGCAGAGTGTAGAATGTGTTGTAATGATGATGGGCAGGTGGTCTGATGACAGTTGTTTTTCTGTCCTCCATTGTGTATGTGTTGCTAGTGAGGGGGAACAGAACGTTATGTCTGTGGAGGAGTTTGAGTATCCTGCTTGATGTAGTATGTGTGTATGTTCTCCTGTATTGTTAAGAATGAAGAGGCTGTTTAGTTGTGTGGCTATGTTGGCGCCTCTGGTGTTGTTTTGGTTGTGCAGGTACCAACTAGTGTCTTTGGCATTGAAGTCTCCTCCTAAGATGACATTAGTGAGAGAGGCAAGATTGTGTAACTGTGGATTGTAATTGGCTGGCACCTGAGGTGAACAATCTGGTGGGATGTAAATGTTGATTAGTGTGGTGTTGTGTTTTGCGCGTGTTTTAATGTTAACTGCCTGTATTTCTATCGTGTTATCTGCTTGGATTGTGTTTGTAATGTTTTGGGTAGCATCATTGTAGCTAATGCTTTTACGTATGTAAGTGATGAGTCCACCCCCATTACCCCCAGTACGATCTTGACGGATCGCCGTGAAGTCAGGGATGGTGGGTGTTTTGTGTGTGCGTTTTAGTTTTGTTTCTTGTATAAGTGCTATGTGAATGTTTTGTTTGTGTACGAATTCCCTAAGCTGCATGATTTTGTTTGCGAGGCCATCTACGTTGTACTGTAATATGTTAATATTGTACTTCTGTATGTGTCTCATGGTCAGGAGCGGCTCGCAGGTAGGCACTGTGGAACTGCAGCACCCCCATGATTTTATGATCTTTATATTTAAATATTTAAAATAGCCTCTCTGATTGTTTTTTTCAATGAACTTTGAGTTTTTAAATCAGATTATATCCTTTTTTCCTTAAACTATCTCAATGCCGAACGAATGAATCACGAAAGTAGCTTCAGCCTTCCCGTGGAACTGCATACTTAACAGTTCCAGATTTTGTTCGAAACGTTTGAAACCTCGGTGGCGGACGTGCGAAGAGCGAGTCAGAATCGCGGGTTTAAGAGGATCCAAAGCACTGTGGACAGAGCAGTGCCGATTTGTTTGTTTGACGTGGTAGTTGTGTTTCTGTATCGTTTGCTAATTCGAAATTTAATTTCCGAATTGCATTTAGCAATGATTCGTTATCATTTATTTTTTGTTGTGAGATTGAAGTTAATTATATAATAATTGGATTATTTACAATATATAGCTTTCATTTCTTAGAATATTTTTTTCGCAAGTGACTTTTTGTTTTTTGAAATTTTAACTAGGCGCCTATTCTATTATCATGGCTGCGCTAGCCCCAGAAGTGAGTCGGGTGACACTGAGTAAAATTCAGTCTCGTAATTTTTCACAGTTATCTCTTCAAGAAAAAATTGCTATTAAAACTGAAGGACGCCCTACACCAGAAATTCAAATATCTCAGCCCGGAATAAGTAACAATAAGAAATATATTCGTAGTTTTAATTCAGAATGGTACAAAGAAAAAGTTGGCTTTATGGTTGTAAAGTTAAAAATGCATTATTTTGTTTCCCGTGTCTACTACTCGGTGGTGACTTGACGTGGACAAAAAGTGGTTTTACAAATATAAACAAAATGAAAGAAAAAACTGAAAAGCATGAGCGTTCAAAGAAGCATATTGATAATGTGATTTCCCTGTCACTTTTAGGAACGGTAAATATCAAAGAAAAACTTAGTGAGGCTTACAAACTCGATTATCGAACATAACAACAAAGTTACCAAAAATCGTGAAATATTGTCGAAAATAATAGACTGCATTAAATTCTGCGGAAATTTTGAGATTTCTTTACGTGGACATGATGAAAAGATGATTCGGCAAATCCAGGTGTATTCAGGGGATTAATTAATTTCGCATCAAAATTACATCCCGATTTTAAAAAACATTTAGAAAGCAACAGTCTTCAAGGGCGTTTCCAAAACCATTCAGAATGATATTCTTGACTGTGTGCTGCAGGTATCCCGCAATCAAATAAAAAAAGAAATTAAAGAAGCTTCGTTTGTGGCGGTCATGGCTGATGACACAACTGATGTTTCTGAACACACTCAAATGGTTATTGTTCTGAGATACGAGCTGAATGAGGAAGTCTTTGAGCGCTTCTGGGGTTTCTTTACTCCGGAAAATCAAACGGCAGAAGGACTATCTAAGTGCATTCTAGATCAGCTAGATATTCTTCTCGAAGGAAACAAGCAGAAACTAATTGCTCAGACATTTGATGGCGCAAATGTCATGAAAGGAAAAAAAGGGGGAGTTCGGGCTAAAATTAAAGAAGTTTACAATAATGCACACATCATTCACTGTTATGCCCACCAACTGAATCTGATTATTTAAAATGCAGCAAGTACTACCCGAAATTCAAGAATATTCTTTTCTAACCTCTTGGCTATACCAACATTTTTCTCCAGGTCACCACTTCGTCTCTCTATCTTAAGCAAACATATGGCCAGCCGCATTCTCTCCATCCCCTACTAGATGGAATTTTCATATATGCATCTATGAAAATTTCAAACCCTTAAAAAAAATGCCTCGAAGAAATACAGTCGACAGCAAACGCAGATCAAACCATTTCAGAAGCAACAGGAATTTTGCACGTTTTGAATAACGAAAAGTTCATCTTTTGGTTGAAACTTTTTCATCAGATAATGCCTCACGTAGAAGTCATTTACAATCAAATGCAATCTCGAGCTATTGACTCATGTAAAGTACAAGAATATATAGCAAACTTCAACAATGCCATTTTAAAAATAAGAAATTCGGTGTACTGTGAAAATCCTTCAAAAACACTCATGATTGAAGCAAAGGAAGTGTGCGACTGCGTATGTATTGACATAGCTGAGAGGTATTCATTTACCAAACAATTAGTAGCTGCTAAGCTGTTTACCAGGAAAACTTCGATAGCTATAATATGAAAATTCCTATGGAAGAGGTAACGGTGACCAGTGAGGCATATCCCATGATTGAAAAAGAAAAGCTTCTTACTGAACTACAAGTTTTCTACAGTAGACCTGATATGCACAATTACGACAGGTTAATTGATCTGCTGAAATTTATCACTGAAAATAATCTAGTAGATGTTCTTGGAGAACTAGCTAAGCTCATAAAAATTCTTTTGACCATCCCCATGACTACATCCGAGGCCGAACGCTGCCATTCAACATGAAAAAGAATAAAGACTTTCTTAAGGAGCACTATGAATCAGGAAAGACTAAATGCTCTTGCAATGATTTCAATAGAGAAAAATTTGATCAACAGTACACAGAATTTCAATAAAAAAGTAATAGACCTTTTCGCTCAGAATAAAAACAGAAGAATGGAATTTGTTTATAAATAAATTTTTTGGCAAATTCGAAATTACCCGTTAAGCGTAAATACCCTATAATTGATTTTATTATACTATTTTACTTATTTTTATGACTGAGTAGTTATCTATTTATCTATTCGACTTTCTCTCTCTCATATATATATATATATATATATATAATCGACACAATTGTTCGCAATTTCTGAGGCAGCACCCCCATAACTGAAAGTCACGAGCCGCCACTGCTCATGGTGCTATTGTGTCTATGTCTTTGTGTATGGTGACATGTGTAGGTTGTAGTGGAGCCTGGATTAGTCTTAATGACGCCAGAGAGTAAGATTAGTTCGGGGAGCACGCAATTGCTCCCTGTAATTAAAAAAATAGCACGCTGAGAATAGGTCCGGCCCCGGGAGCCGATCGGCTCTCTGACCGTGCCACGCAACAGGCCGTCGACTGCCAGTCTGGCCAACCATAGACAGCCCGCTGCACGGAATGGTTGTAATGGTTGTAAGCATTTGTAGACAAAGTTAATGTGCTTGTAAACCCTTTGCGTAGAATTCACATTCACGAGCTTCCTCTCTCTAAATGACTGATTCAGGTAATTCTTTGAACAGATGGATTAGATAACGTCAATCAAATTAGTTCCAATATTTACTACCAGAAACTTGGTCTTTAACTACATTTTAGAAAACGCTAAAAATTTACCTGTTGGTGCTTAAACGGTTAACATATGTATTTTTAATTCCAGTGTATGTACGAGTAATTATATTTATATAAAATTAAACATTATTTTGGCGCAATTTTTACATATGTAAAGGTCTCCCCCCTTTCGAAAATCCTAGATCCACTACTGGACAATGACATCACAATTTGACGAATGTGGACAACAATGTGACGTCATGTAAACAAATAATGAGTTTGGAACGTTCTGGAAACACTGAATGCGAGTTCATGACTTATTATGCTATAATTCTTCATTTTATTCTTCTGATTGTTATTGTAATTGTTAATAAATTAAAAGTAGAACTTCAACTTTATTTCCTAAGAATTCTATATTGCGCTTCTGGATTGGGCCTCGGGTTAAATGTGCATCCATCCATCCATCCATCGTGTTCTGCCTATCAGGCAAGTCCAACTCATGTGTCCTGCCAAACTGTTCTATCCTGAGCTATCCTTTTCATCTCATGGTAGCTCCTGCCTGCCTTCAAATCATCCAGCATTGCTTTCCTTTTCCTTCCCCTCGGCCTTCTACCTTCATATCTACCCTCTATCACCTCCTTCACCAATCCTTCTCCTCTCAACACATGTCCGATCCATTTCTTCTGTCTTTCTCTTATCACCTTAATGAGTCTTCTTTCTTCCTTCACCTGTTGCAGTACTTCCTTATTACTCTGGTGTTCCCTCCAGTTATTTAGCATTCTTCTCCAAATCCACATTTCAAAACTTTTCAGGAGTTTCTTTTCAGTTGTTTTCAGTGTCCATGTTTCTGCTCCATAGAGTATCACACCCGATATCAAGCTTTTTACCTTTTCTTCAGCTCAAGTTGAGTTTACCTGTAAGTAGTCTTTTCTGTCTCTCAAAAGCTACCTTACCCATACCAATTCTAGATCTTACTTCCTTATTGCAATATCCATTGTTGGCTAATAAACTTCCCAGATATTTAAACTGCTCAGCTTCTTCTAAGGTCCGATTTCCTATCGTTAGGTTCATTTGTGCTCCTTTCCTTCTTGCAATTTTCATTATCTTTGTCTTGGTCTCATAATTCTCACTCCGAATTCTTCCCTCCAGTCAACATTAATATTCAATATTTCCATTAGTTTCTTCCATTGGACTCTGTCAAAAGCTTTTTCAAAGTCAATAAAACAAACAAACATTTCCTGATCATGTTCCAGCACTCTCTCTCCCATCATTCTCATAATACTAATAGCTTCTCTCGTTCCGTCTATTATCATTGCTTCCGCATAGATGTTAAATAACACGGGGGACAGGGAGCATCCTTGCCTGATCCCTCTCCCAACCAATCCAGGCTCCGATTCTCCTCTGCAACTCTAACATTCACACTCTGCCCAAGATATAGATTTTTATCAGCCTACGGTCCCTCCAGTCCTCCATTGGACTCTGTCAAAAGCTTTTTCAAAGTCACTAAAACAAACAAACATTTCCTGATCATGTTCCAGCACTCTCTCCCCCATCATTCTCATAATACCAATAGCTTCTCTTGTTCCGCATTTTGACCTAAATCCAAACTAATCCTCTCCACTGTACTGCTCAGCTCTGTTCATTAGTCTTCTGGTTAGTATCCTTAGCATTATTTTTGATGCATGGCTGACCAAGCTTATGGTTCGAAATTCTGAACACTTGGTGGCTCTCGGTTTCTTGGGGATAGTAATCATAGAGACTCTCATAAAGTCAGCAGGCCAGTCTCCACTTTCATACATGTTTCTGCACAATACATTCACCTCCTCTTCAGCATCACCTTCAAGACTTCAGAAGTTCTGCTGGTACATCATCTGGTCCTGGGGCCTTGCCATTTCTTAGGTCTTTTACAGCCATCTCTACTTCTCTTTCCAATACAATCTACTTCCCATACAATCCCATACAATCTACTTCCACCTCATCTGCTTCCTCCATTTCGATGTTATTAGGTTTGTTCTCTTTATCATTCAGTTCTTCAATATATTCAATCCATCTCTTCCTTATATCTTCTGGTCTTTTCAGTTTTTCTCCATTTCTCCCCTCTATTTCAAGCACTCCCAAGCTACTTCTTTTCCATCTATTTATGTCCTTAACTTTTTGGTACATTAAATCAAATGTGTGTGTGTATATATAGGCTCTATATCGATACTTTTCTGTCATATCCCCGTAATTTTATAAGCCCCCAATGTCAATCGCGCTTGACGATTGGTTAGGTTTAGTCGCGATATTTTCGTTGATATTTTCGTGATATTTTGGAGCATGACAGGAGTAAATGTCCCAGCACGTAAACGTCCCAGCTTCATTCAGATGGCATTTTAAACACCGTCGTCTTTCAACAAGATGGGGCACCTTATCATTACGCAAACATTGTTCGGGAGTACCTAAATGAACGATTTCCAAATCGGTGGATCGGACGTGGAGGCAAAAAGCCCTGGGCGGCTCGATCTCCTGACCTAACGCCCTTGGATTTCTTTGCATGGGGCTTTATCAAATCAAACGTCTATCAAACGAGGGTTACAGATCTGCAAGATTTACGTGCTCGTATCGTAATAGCAGTTACAAAAATAACCCTGTCATGCTCCAAAATGTGTTCCGCAATGCTGCTGACAGATTCGAACTCTGTAGAGATACTGATGGTGCTCATGTAGAATCATATGCTTAAGTATTCATTAAATGTATGTCTTCTATTATATTGTGATTGAATTTTACTCTTTTTGCTACGTTTTCACTGAAATATATCGGGACTTTATAAACACCCTGTGTGTATATATATATATATATATATATATATATATATATATATATATATATATATATATATATATTGACGATTGGTTAGGTTAAGTCGTAATATTTTCGTTAGTTTTAACGAAAATATCACGAATAAACCTAACCAATCGTCAAGGGCGATTGACATTGGGGCTTATTAAAATTGCGGGGGTATAACGGAAAAGTACCCTATATTCTTTTGTTAGGGTTTCCAACGAGCTTGAAAGCGAAGTCCATCCCTATAACTTACTAGGTGTTTGATGCCACACGTTGGGATGGACTTGGCCAGGTGAACAGTGAACTTAACCACAAGACCTATAGTATGAGGATGGGCCTAATCATTAAATTTAATTACTTCACTAGTCATGGCAACAAACAAAATTCACCCTTCCTTGTGTTTTTTTACTTTTAACTTACTGCCAAGGGTGTTCACGGCTTCAGCTTATTGAAATTAATGTGTATGAGGTTTCGATCAATTTTGTGATCTTACTCAGGTTTTACACCTGCTGAAAAAAAATATAAGAAGAACTATATTTCAAGGAAAAAGGGGATTTTTTCTTTTTTTCTTTGATTATTTTGAGCTTGAAACAAGTCAGAATATTAAACACGTATCTACAAACATCAAATGAAGACGCAACTTTTACTCGGACAGAAATAAGGGTATTATTATTATTATTATTATTATTATTATTATTATTATTATTACAGTGTAAACAGTAAATTTCGTAAAACATTCACGTGGAATTAGATCTACCAAAGGTAAAAAGACCTACTTTTGGGGGCCTCTTTGCTAGTGACTCGTTGCCCACGTTGGGCTTCCATCATGAAAAAGAAAAACTATAGTATTTGTCATTTACCATTACTTATTCGAACTATAGTGGATTTTTCCCAGGAGAGTTCCTTGTTCCATGCACGGTCTGTGTGTAACAGAAAAGTTTCTCAAGGGACCATTCTGAGTTGTAACACACAAATACACACACACACACAGAGGAGGGGCGACACGCTTGACCTTCGCGAAATGAGAAATCATCACGTGGAACCTTTGTAAGGTTATATATACAGTGGTGTAGTGCTAAATAAAGAAGTGAGGGAACGCATTTTGAGTGTTACTCAGATGCGGGGGGGGGGGACAATGGCAAGCGCGGTGAGCCCATACAGCTGGGGGTCCGGGGGCACTGTAAGCCCCCCGAGAAATCTTTTGAAATCTGACCAATTTCAGGAATATTTTGAGGTCATATGCACTGGATATTAGGATATATTCCAAGGTTGAAGATGCAGTATTTCCAGTGTCATTAGATATACGACATCCAGTACGATCAATAAAAATAGCTAACAACTGGAATGATTAACTAAAAAAAAGTTAACAACTGGTACGCCGTGGTTACTGTTTCACCAGATCTTTATTGGCTAGCATTGCCTCAGTCGAAGCTAAAAGAAATAAAACAGTTAATGATTCTTTATCATATTTCTTCTAGGGGTGGGAATTAAAATTTCATGACGTTAGAGATTTGTAAGTTCGGATTTATTTGAAATACTGTAGTGAGGGAACGCCGTTCCGTCTACCAAAAAAAGTAAGGGAACGCCGTTCCCACGCGTTCCCACAGCACTACACCACTGTGTGTATATATTATATATCATATATATATTTATATATATTATTATATATATAAAATTATTTCACGAAAGTACACGTGAATATTTATGATGAATAAAACCACGAAGGAAAGGAAACACAAAAAGGTGCTCAAGCGCTTTCGTCTAATGACATCCTCAGGAACACTGAAGTACATAAAAGGTTACGGCCTATATATAGGTTACAGAAAGAAAAAAAAATAAAATAAATAACATACACAACAACATATATATATATATATACATATATACATACATATCTATATATATATATATATATATGCAATAAACGGAGAAGTAAAAATAAAAATTTAAAATTAAAGGATTAACAAGAGGCATACAGATTTGTAAGGAAAAATATCGATTTTTAGCACAAGATCAAATGAATTATAAAAATACAAATTTATACTGGAAATCTGCCCGGGTTTTAACACTTTGCCTTTTAGAGTCAAGTTTCGATATATATAAAAATAAAATGAAGATTAAAAGTTAATAAAGTAGCATACAAGTTTACCAAAGATTTAGCGTCTACCCTTTTATCTAAATTGTTTTGAAGGAATTCAAAACAACAGGATCGAGTTGAAAAAGACCTTTGCTTATGTTGAAGTTATTTGAAAGTTGGATAATGGCAGACTCAAGAATATTTCTATTAACAATGTTGCTAGAATGAAATAAAACTGAAGCATTATTCCAATCAATACAGTGGGATAACTCTGACAAATGGACAAAAAGGCACTGGACAACTGTCCTGTTCTAACGGAATATTGATGCTGTTTTATACGTGTGTGCAAATCCTTTCCCGTCTGACCTATGTAAAAGGAATCACATTGTTTACACCCAATTTTATAGATAATGCCTGAATTATTGGTAGGGCTATTTTTTACTATGATATTTTTCACAATATTGTTATATGAAAATACTACATTAATATCCAAAAGTTTAAGTACATTAGCAATGCCTAAAAAGCCCGGGAAAAATGGAAGTACTAAAATATTTTTTGACAAAGTACGAGTGTTATTATTGACACGATAGAAAGTTCGTTTTGCCTTGTTGAGACAAGATTCCATAAACGCAGATGGGTAACACAGATCACTTCCAATACCGTTGATTTTTTCCAATTCGGCATCGATGTATTCCGGACTGGCGATCCTAAGGGCGCGGAGAAACATTGATGAAAAAATGGCCTTCTTAGTGGGGGTGTCATGTCCCGAGTAAAAGTGTACGTAGGACAAATTGTTTGTTGTTTTCCGATAGATACTAAACTTAAAACCTGGGCTTTCCCTATGTACACGCACATCCAAAAATGGGATTGAATTGTCTTGTTCCACTTCTAAAGTAAACTTAATGGAGGGGACTTGATCATTTAACTGAAGGAGGAAGTTATCCAGGTCACGATTCATGGGCCAGATACACAAAATATCGTCGACGTACCGCAACCAAGGGATGCCAACCCCCAGGATTCTCGGAATGTAAGTAATTTCGAAAAACTCCATATAAATATTGGAGAGGAGGGCGATAAGGGGTTGCCCATGGCCATCCCAAAACTTGTTGATAATACTCGTTATTGAAAGTGAATTTACAGTCTTTGATGCAAAGCTTAATAAGTTCCAAAACAATGTGTGAAGGTAGTGGCAGGTCATACTTATGTAATTCTTGGGAGAGAAAGTCAAGCATATCATCAATCGGCACTTTTGTAAACAATGAACAAACGTCAAAACTGATCAATCTATCGTTAGTTTCAGTACGTGCATTATTCAATTTTTCAGTAAGATCCATGGAATTTTTTACATGTGAATCAGAGATAGTTCCGAGAATGGGGGACAAGACTTTGACAAGCCATTTGGAGAGTTTATAAGTAATAGAGCCCACCGAGCTAATAATAGGGCGCATAGGGTTGCCAGGTTTGTGGGTTTTAATAAGACCGTAAAGGTAGGGCAGAGAAGGTGAAGTGGACATGAAAAGCGGAATTAAGTCCTTATGATCTTTGAGAATGCGTTTCAAGCCACTATTAAATGATTTGATGACGTCATCCTGCGGGTTCTTCCTAAGTTTGCTGTATGTGGCGGGGTCCTGGAGAAGCTCGTTCATCTTTCCGATGTAGTCCACTTTGTCCATAATAACTATGGTGTTAGCCTTGTCTGCTTTAGTAATATGGAGCTCCCCATCTTTTTTTAATTGTGAGAGGCCATCGCGAAAACGTTTAGGAAAGTTATCTTCGTAATTACCATTCGCCGCACTATAAACGAGGCCTTTAACTATGTTAAACAAATACTGAGGGAGATTACACTGTTTTTCAAAACACGCGAGACTGTAACAAATTTGTAAAGCCGAAGGTTTTTTAACAATAAAAAAGGACATACCATATCCAAGGGCACTTTTTGCATCGTCACTAATGTTTTTCGAAGAAAGGTTCAAAACACACTTTGAGCTTGCTTTTTTACTCCACTGACTATTTCGAATGAGACTTTTAATTTTCGATCCAAAATGTTACGAAGTGAAGTAGTTCTCCGACGCAACTCGTTGTAAATTTCATCAAACAAAGGTTGGATCCACGGTTGGGGAATAACGGTTACAAAATTATGTTTGGCGATGTTTAAATTTTTGAAGGCGACCACTCATTTTGTCTGGTGACTTCAATATGTTTCTTTAAAATTAATCTGCTGAAGTTGTTGAACGGATGGTCGTCAATTTGTCTGAGGCGAATCGGAAGCAGGGATTTGGGAAGAACTTGCTCCTCTAGACAGTTAGTAAGAAACTTTCGTCGGATACGAATTGCATGCCCCTTCATTAATGTAGAAGAAAACACGGACACAAACGGAGACAAGAGAGGGAACAGCAAGCCGAAGGAACGCGTGGTGTTCATTATATGAAAATTATTTCACGAAAGTAACACGTGAAAAATATTTATGATGAATAAAACCACGAAGGAAAGGAAACACAAAATGGTGCTCAAGCGCTTTCGTCTAATGACATTCAGCACTTCACCTTCTCTGCCCTACCTTTACGGTCTTATTAAAACCCACAAACCTGGCAACCCTATGCGCCCTATTATTAGCTCGGTGGGCTCTATTACTTATAAACTCTCCAAATGGCTTGTCAAAGTCTTGTCCCCCATTCTCGGAACTATCTCTGATTCACATGTAAAAAATTCCATGGATCTTACTGAAAAATTGAATAATGCACGTACTGAAACTAACGATAGATTGATCAGTTTTGACGTTTGTTCATTGTTTACAAAAGTGCCGATTGACGATATGCTTGACTTTCTCTCCCAAGAATTACATAAGTATGACCTGCCACTACCTTCACACATTGTTTTGGAACTTATTAAGCTTTGCATCAAAGACTGTAAATTCACTTTCAATAACGAGTATTATCAACAAGTTTTTGGGATGGCCATGGGCAACCCCTTATCGCCCCTCCTCTCCAATATTTATATGGAGTTTTTCGAAATTACTTACATTCCGAGAATCCTGGGGGTTGGCATCCCTTGGTTGCGGTACGTCGACGATATTTTGTGTATCTGGCCCATGAATCGTGACCTGGATAACTTCCTCCTTCAGTTAAATGATCAAGTCCCCTCCATTAAGTTTACTTTAGAAGTGGAACAAGACAATTCAATCCCATTTTTGGATGTGCGTGTACATAGGGAAAGCCCAGGTTTTAAGTTTAGTATCTATCGGAAAACAACAAACAATTTGTCCTACGTACACTTTTACTCGGGACATGACACCCCCACTAAGAAGGCCATTTTTTCATCAATGTTTCTCCGCGCCCTTAGTATCGCCAGTCCAGAATACATCGATGCCGAATTGGAAAAAATGAACGGTATTGGAAGTGATCTGTGTTATCCATCTGCGTTTATGGAATCTTGTCTCAACAAGGCAAAACGAACTTTCTATCGTGTCAATAATAACACTCGTACTTTGTCAAAAAATATTTTAGTACTTCCATTTTTCCCGGGCTTTTTAGGCATTGCTAATGTACTTAAACTTTTGGATATTAATGTAGTATTTTCATATAACAATATTGTGAAAAATATCATAGTGAAAAATAGCCCTACCAATAATTCAGGCATTATCTATAAAATTGGGTGTAAACAATGTGATTCCTTTTACATAGGTCAGACGGGAAAGGATTTGCACACACGTATAAAACAGCATCAATATTCCGTTAGAACAGGACAGTTGTCCAGTGCCCTTTTTGTCCATTTGTCAGAGTTATCCCACTGTATTGATTGGAATAATGCTTCAGTTTTATTCCACTCTAGCAACATTGTTAATAGAAATATTCCTTCAAAATATTCCTTCAAAATATTCCTTCAAAACAGATTTAGATAAGAAGGGTAGAACACTAAATCTTTGGTAAACTTGTATGCTACTTTATTAACTTTTAATTTTCATTTTATTTTTATATATACAGGGTGGGCGGAAAGTAGCTCCCTATTTTGGATTGGTAAAAAAATACATATATTATCCATTTATTTCAGAAGAAATAATATGAAAGGGTAGGCATACATGGTAGGTTTTCTCTAAAATTCAATGTGGGCTCCAACTCTTTCCACCAGCTTCTGGAGCCGCCAAGGAATGGCGTCCACTGACTTTAGCAGGAACTCCGGCGGGATGGAGGACATGACTTCCCGAATTCGGTCCTCCAGTTCTTCCAATGTCCTCGGTTTGGTGCGGTAGACTTCTTCCTTTACCCACCCCCAAAGAAAGAAGTCGCACGGTGTCAAGTCGGGGCTCCTGGCTGGCCATTGATATGGACCACGACGACCCATCCAACGCCCAGGGAAGTGGGCATCCAGCCACTCACGGACAACAAGAGCGAAGTGCGGAGGGGCGCCATCTTGCATAAATATCAGATCGTCGATGTTCTCCCATGTGCTGACAACCGGCCAGACCTCGTTTCGCAACATAGCGAGGTACCGCTCAGCATTCATGGTGTTGCGCAGAAGGAACGGGCCCACAACCTGATCTGAGGTCATACCACACCACACCGTTACACTGAACCGATTCTGCCGTTTTTCAGCGGTAACCGTGCGACTTCTTTCTTTGGGGGTGGGTAAAGGAAGAAGTCTACCGCACCAAACCGAGGACATTGGAAGAACTGGAGGACCGAATTCGGGAAGTCATGTCCTCCATCCCGCCGGAGTTCCTGCTAAAGTCAGTGGACGCCATTCCTGGGCGGCTCCAGAAGCTGGTGGAAAGAGTTGGAGCCCACATTGAATTTTAGAGAAAACCTACCATGTATGCCTACCTTTTCATATTATTTCTTCTGAAATAAATGGATAATATACGTATTTTTTTACCAATCCAAAGTAGGGAGCTACTTTCCGCCCACCCTGTATATATCGAAACTTGACCATCAAAGGCAGTGTTAAAACCCGGGCAGATTTCCAGTATAAATTTGTATTTTTATAATTCATTTGATCTTGTGCTAAAAATCGATATTTTTCCTTACAAATCTGTATGCCTCTCTGATAACAATCCTTTAATTTTAAAATTTTTATTTTTACTTCTCCGTTTATTGCATATGTATATGTAGATATGTATGTATATATGTATGTATGTATGTATGTGTTATTTATTTTATTTTTTTTCTTTCTGTAACCTATATATAGGCCGTAACCCTTTTATGTACTTCAGTGTTCCTGAGGATGTCATTAGACGAAAGCGCTTGAGCACCATTTTGTTTCCTTTCCTTCGTGGTTTTATTCATCATATATATATATATTATATATATATATATATATATATATATCCCTTTGCTTTGTCCGGAGCGATAAGGCGCGTCCCTCTGTGGCGAATGTGGGAATACACCTTTTTTCGGTGTAAGGGCTTTCTCTGCCCTCGTGGACCATTGGACCCGTTTGGGGACCCGGCTGATCTCCTGCTTCTTTTTCTTTCTTTCTCCTTTCACCGATTCTTTCTGGCTTCTCTCTCTTTTTGGCGTTGTTTTTTGGACCTTGATTTTGACCCCTTCCTTGGCCCTTGGGTGTGGGAGGTGGTTGCCCTGCACCCTTGTCACTTTTCAGCCAAACCCAAGCCCTGTCCCTGCCACTTTTCACCGCGCGTTGGATGAGAGTGGCCGCCTTTCAGGCACAGGGACTGAGTACGGGTGTATCTCCCCTGCGTGACATCTATTGGCAGTGGGACCAAGTGTGCCCACGATTCGCCTTTCCCTTGTTGGAGTCGGTGGTGGCTGGATGCGCGCGGGGGATGAAGTTCTCTTTTGTTCGCTATGGATACTTCTCCCCCTCGGCTTACGACTACTGCTTCTCATTCCCGGACTACTACTACTCTCAACACTCGGGTGGTGGGCAACCAGGCCCTCGAGTCCTCTACCACTGGACCCTCGGCTTACGACTACTGCTTCTCATTCCCGGACTACTACTACTCTCAACACTCGGGTGGTGGGCAACCAGGCCTTCGAGTCCTCTACCACTGGAAGACCGCAACCTGATGGGGTTGACCCCCCTGTGGAAGCGGAACGCTTGCACTCTCCTTTTCCGTTGCTGACCCCAGTCCGTCCGTCGACTATGCCCTTGGACCTACACTCTCTGGAGCAGGGGTCTCGTCCCAGCCCACCTCAGCCACCTTCGGGCAAGTCAAGTTCCACCGAGGACTTGCCCCCACAACCCGGCTTCTTGCTCTCCCCATATGCCCCCTCACCCGCCGTCAGCCCACCTCCCCACGGAGAGAGCCCCGTGACGGACGGGGGAGCCGGCATTCACGTCCGTCCGTCCTATCGACCGTTGAATATCCCAGTCCACTTCGACTCTACAGCCTCCCTCTCCCTTCCAAGTATCCACAAATTCCTGGTGATTCGGCCTCCATCTGGGGCCCTCCCGACCAACTCAGAACGGACGTTCCAGGCGATCCGAACCCACAGCAACGTCAGCCGCTATGACGTACGCCCACAGAGGGATGGCTCCCTCCTCGTAAAATCACGCTCAGCCGCAGAGACAAAAGCCCTACTCTCCGTCACTGAGGTCCTTGGATGCTCGGTGTCCGTTTCCCCACACCCTCGCCTGAACCAGAGTCAGGGCACTATTTACGCCACCCGCCTATTGTCGATCGCAGTGAACGAGCTCCTGGAGGACCTCGCACCCCAAGGAGTCACTAAGATTTATCGCTTCACATCCCGACAGGGAGGCATCCCCTCCCCCACCCCACGTCTGCTCCTTACTTTCAACACCTTAATCCTCCCTGACCACATTGTATGGGGTATGGGAGACCGCGCGTCATGCGAGTTTTCTATCCGCCCATTCATCCCGGACCAGACCCGTTGCATTAAATGCAATAAGTTTGGACACGTTACCTCCGTTTGTCGACAGCCGCATCGATTGTGTGTTCACTTGGACAACTCGCTCACCCTGACAGGTGCCCCAATACACCTAAATGCTCCAATTGTGAAGGCGCACACCCCTCTTCATCCCGCGAATGCCTTTTCTTCAAGTTCGAGAAGGAGGTCCGAGGCCTACAAGTAACGGACTTCCTTAGCCCCCGTGAGGCACGAGACAGGGTGCGGAGTCGGGAGGTGAGGCCGAGGGTGTCTTATGCCGCTGCTCTCAGCTCTATCATCTCGGCACGCCGCCCCGGCCTGCCGCCGAACCCCCCCCCCAGCCACTGCTCCCGGTCCCCCCCAAAGAAAATCCTCGCAGGACCCGACGGTCTCCTGTCCCCCCACCATCCCTCCCCTTCCCGCACCTCACCTGCCACGAACCCCCCAGGAGTCTGGGACCAAGACACCCAGGTCCCATCTCCCATCCACCTCAAACCCTGCATTCCCAGTACTCTCTGCACACGCCCGAACCTGCCGCCCGGAGCAAGCCATCGAGGCGGAGACCCCGGAGCGTGCCGCCAGACCCTCCGGCCTTCCAACTTGTCTCTCCCTCTTCCCCAAGAACCAAGAAGACGGCTCGGACCCTCACACCGCCCACTACGTCTACTATGTCCATCTCTCCCCACCGCAGAAGTCCCACTACTGAACCCCCACAGACTCTGACAATAGTAGCTGAAATCCATGACCCGCCTCATACGACGAGACCCAATCTGAACAATATCCTCTCCCCCGAGGATCCAGTGGATGCGACCCTGGCGCAGCTGCACGGTGTGACCGAGGGGAGCTCGGCCGCGCCCACGAGTCTCTTGGATCTGCCCTTGCTTCCTGGTGCCATCTTCTCCACCCCTCCACGAGACCACTTTGGTTCACCCCCTTCCACCCTCATAGTACCTACCCCCCAACATCCCCGGCCCCCTCCTTGTCAGCCACCCTGAGTACGTCCTCCCTCCTACCCGCCCGGTCCTTCTGGTACCCCCTGTCGCCACCTAGGGTCAGCCGTGAGACCCCGGACAGGCGGGGTGGCGCCACTTTCGGGGTTAACGTGCCCCCTCCTGGCCCGACCACACTAGCCCGTCAAAACACTTCTGACCCTCTCAGCCCACGACGTTCCTCTGTCTGCCGTGATCCACGCCTCCGGTCTCGCTCGGCCGACTCGATCCCGCAACCTCCGCGGGGTTCGACAGGCCGACCGATTCCTTCCCTGGTGAACGGTAGATAGCCAGCCATGCTCCCGACCCGTCCTTCAATTTCGCGAACTCCAGATCTCCCTTCACACTCCAACCTCCTAGCGCCTATGTGCGCACCCTCTCTGCCAGCTCTCGTCATTTATTCAAATTCTCAAAGCGCACTTCTCTCCCTAGAAAGATTTAACTCTTCTCACCCGCTCGTCTGTACCATCCAGCAAACCTTCCACTTTTTAACGACCCTCCAACACAAGACAATCGCCTTCTGCTGGGTCCCGGCTCATGTCGGCATCCAGGGTAACGAGGAGGCGGACGTCACGGCAAAGACGGCCTGCTCACTGCCGGCCTCCTCCCGACCCCTCCCCTTCTCCGACTTCTTCCCGACTTTCCGCTCCATATGGTAGCGGGAATGGGACCAGGCCACACAAAATAAACTCCACATGATCAAGCCACAAATAGGATACTGGGCCCCCTCATTCCACCGGTCCCGCCATAAAGAAGTAATCCTAGCCCGTCTCCGCCTAGGCCACACTCGCATCACCCATGGACACCTTATGGCGAAATCGCCAGCCCCGCTTTGCCCTACCTGCCATACCCCTATCACTGTCACTGTGTCATTGTGGAATGCCCAAAGTTGTCCGCTCTTCGTCGCAGGTGTTTCCCTCTCTCGGCCGAAAATCCCAAACCCGACCGTCTACGATCCGTACTCGCCGAAGGCCCCTACTTTTCAACGGGTGATTTTCTTCTTCCTTACTCACTTCCATCTCCTCCATCGCATCTAAAACCATACCCCTCCTACCCACTATCCAGCAACTGACCCTTACTCACCCCTAGTCTACCACCCCCAGCACAGTAACACCACCCACCCAATACCTCGCCGAGATATGTACCGCTTTCTATAGGTACGAATCGGCGGTAAATTAGAGGAAAAAAAAAATATATAATATATATATATATACACACACCCAGGTAACATAGCTGATCGATCGGCAGTTGATGCATGGTTGATATCATTGAAATATGATTGATATTTGCGACAGTTCACAAATAAATATTGGTGGATAGTTGATGCAACAATACATATATTGATAAAATAAAATTTAATTAACATTTAAAAAACATGTTCTTCTAAGAAGTGGGAATGAGTACTGAAATGAGTACTGCTGTAAATTGAACTAGGGGCCGACCGATAGTATTCCAAACGTATCTGTACTGATACCGATAGTTAGAGCGAAGTATCGGCCGATACCGATATCTGTCCAAAATATCAACATATGATTCAAAGAATGTAATTCGACACACGTACTATAATTCAAAACATATATTTGAAGAAATGGAATTCACAAAATGAAAGTCATGTAATGGAAACAATATGTAATTAAAAAATTGTAATTCAAAAATTGTAATTCAAAAAGTGTAATTCAAAAAGTGTAATTCAGTATAACAGTTCACTTAATAATCAAAATTGAGGGACTTCAGATTTTTGGAGAGGATGATTTGTTCCTCAGCGTTGATTGGGGTGATGTTGGCTCGTTTCGCATTGATAACATCTACAACCGTTGAGAAAAGCCGTTCAGGGTCAATTGATCCGGAGGGGCAGCTCATGCACTTCTCAGCAACTGGCAAACTCTAGGAAATCACCAGAATGTATGTTCTCGCCAGAAAATGAATGGATCCCTCTCCCCAGCGATCCGAGGTTGCGATCAATAGTCGTCCAGGGCTGCTTCCACTCGTGCGTCTGGGACAGTGAACCTCGTGTCCGTATCCTTCGTTTGGGGTTCTTCAACTAGAATAGGACGAACGTGATCGTCGAGATCGCTACCTTCTGAATCGGAAAGGCTTTCCTAAAGAACGATTTTTTTGGACGGGGAAACCGGACCACTTCGGCGGCGTTTCACGGCAATTAGACCTCCAATACGCTTTCGTTGGGCCCCCTCCATGTGACTGCGTATCTCTTGTCTCAACAATTCCTTGGCCTTTTCTCGCATGTCGTCGTCTATCAGCCCAGCTCCTTTGAATCAGGGATCAATTGCTGTGACTAGCAGCAGTTTCTCATTTGAATTATGCACTCGAAATCTCTGTTCGAGAGAATCGCCCAGCTGGCTCTTCAGAATCTTGACACCAGCATCATTCACTGAGCACGCTGCACAGATTCCTTTTGACAGAGATTTGACTGTAGGTAAACTTCTGATAAAAGCGAGTTTTCCTCATTGATTTTGAGCGTTGCAGTTTTGAAGACAGCAAGCACGTCAATAGGCTTGACCATAAGCTTCCATTGCGTTGAAGTCAACGTATTTTCCAGGGGCCATTCGACGTCATATTCAATGATAGCTTGCTTTTGGGAAAGGAGTCGCTGCAACATTTTCAGCATGTAATTCCATCTGGTTGATACATCTTGAATCAGCTTCAGTTGAAGCGAGTTAAGTCTTCTTTGAATTTGATGTAGGCGCTGCGTCACTTGCGGAGAGTGGCGAAAATGACCGACGATTTTCCGAGCCGTTGTCAAAAGATTAGCCACACGGGAGGTTCAAGCAGCCATCCTTTATCACCAGTTAGAGTGTATGAGCCAAACAACCGAAACTATCCATTCCTGTTTGTCTAAAAGCGGCTCGCATGTTAGCTGCATTAGCTCTCATGATCATAAAAGTGTCTTCTTCGGACAATCCCCAACTTTGAATAATTTCTTGAACTTTGGCGGAAATTTTTTTCTGCTGTATGATCCTCGTTGAAGACAGACATTCAACATGATGTTTTTGCGCACGAAGTTTGGGCCGACGAAGTGACAGTTCAAGCTTATATACGAGTCACTTGCTCGACTGCTCCATATGTCCGTGGTGAAGGAGAATTTCCTCTTCTCTTCCTTCATTTGTGACATCAATTCCTCGATCTTGCCCTTCACCTTGCCTGCCATGTCTGGAATAAGGTTCTTCCTGAAAAACTTCTCGGAAGAAATCGTGTACTTCGGATCGGCAGCCTGAAGTAGTCGCCTAAATCCTACCCGTTCGACACATGCAAAGGACTGACGGTCGATGCAGATCATCTCTGCCACTTTCCGGTCAAGATCAATCTTCTTTCGGTCATTATGAGCGTATGGAAAGGATTTGGAAAACGCGACCTTAATGGATTGAGTACCCGTGGCGGAAGAAGTTCCAGGCATGTCTCCTAGAGAATTAAATTTACTTTAGTTGTATCTTAATTCTGATTGGGGGAAATTATAACAAATAGAAAACGGCAATTTCAGGGAGACTTTGATATTACAATAAATTCGTAAATCATGTTGAAACTCTAAATCAAACTTTATATATAGCAACATCTTAGCAACATTTGGGGGCCCTCGGCAGGCTAAAATTTAGGGACCCGAAACATACATTAAAAACAACAAATATTTAGACTTCCTAAATTTTTATTGAATTCATAATTTTTGGGGCCACTAGGATGTTGGAGCTTTGAGCAACTGCGAATTCTCTCTGAGAATGTTTGAAGAATCACTACAAATTTTCATGAATCTACTCACCAGAATTAGTAACAGAAGTTGTGCATTGACTCTTATTGGCTTCATCAAACTCAGTCTTGTCTTTGTTGATGAGGTAATTCCTCAGGTTCGATGTAGAGAAGGTAATTGCGCTTGTTCCTCCACGAGAGACAGAGACACCGCACAAATTGCAGATGGCCTGTTTTCCATTAGTTCTTGAAGCAGTGAAGAACTTCCACATAATGCTTGGCATTGTCACTCTCACTAAAGCAAAAGCGAATAAATTTATACCAATAGTTAATAAATTAAAAAAAAAATATTACACACTGTTGAACTGATTCACAACTTGCGAATTGAGGAAATGAAGCCGCGATGGTTACGGGCTCGCTTTATATAGAGCAGTAATGAGTCATGGAAATTTCGAGAAACGTCGGGATAAACCGCGAACACACGCTTAACTTCTCGAGCAGCCGGAAAGTTTCTATTTGGAAAACGCCCGGGTTTTTTTTTTATTCTTAAAAACAAAAACTATCGGTATCGGCAGCTACTAACCATCGGTACCGATATCGATATATCGGCCCGATACCGATGCAACCACCGGTCGATGCCTAGTAAATTCATTAGTGAGTAAGTACAGAAACAATAGCATGGTGTCAAACTCATTCTGATACTGATATCATTATCGAAATTTGTATAGTTTACATTGTTATTTCGGTTTTGCCAGATCATTCTCGCTTCCGTAATTACCTGGGTATAATCTTGGTTAACTTTAGTTCAGCTTCCACCCGAATTGTTCATTCTGACGAAGATCAAGCTTGTCACTCCACCTTAGACCTACAGTTTAACGTGGAATCCGAACCACGCCCCACCAGCAGCCCAGCGTCTTAAGCACTAGGTCTAGGCTACCCAAGCAGAGTTGGCCTTAGCCATAATGGCGCCCCGGGTGGAATAAGCATTTGACGTCCTATATATACCATAAATATTGTATTCATGCAATCGGTAATTTTTACGAGGGGCTTTTAGTGCCCCCAGGGCAGTTGCTCCCCGGGCCGTCTCCCCGTTCGGCCGCCCCTAGGGCCGGCCCTGTACCCAGGGTACCCATTTATCTACCAACCAATTTTTTATTGTGTGGATGGATTAACAGCTGAGTTTGCTGCGCGCCGCCTGCCGTCACCGGGTCTTGATCACGGGGCCGATGGATTCGTAGTCAGCGACGCTAACCACTACATCACCAAGGCGTAATTATATATATGATATAGTCAAAGTGTGTAACCAGCCATTTCGCGTAATGACTGAAACTTTGTCATTTCGCGAAATGGCTGTTTTACTTGGTCATTTCGCGAAATGACTAAAATCTTTAGCCATTACGCGAAATGACTGAAATTCCACCTTGGTCATTTCGTATAAGATCATTTGCCCAGTTAGGTCAACTGTATGCCCGGTAAGGTCAACTGTATGCCCGGTAAGGTCAACTGTATGCCCGGTTAGGTCAACTGTATGCCCTTGACAATTGATTGGGTTAAGTTGTGTTATTTTCGTTAGTTTTAACGAAAATAACGACTTAGCCTAACCAATTGTCAAGGGCATACAGTTGACCTAACCGGGCATACAGTCGACTTAACCGGGCACATGGTCTTGTAAGTTGTGTTATTTTCGTTAGTTTTAACGAAAATAACACGACTTAACCTAACTAATTGTCAAGGGCATACAGCTGACCTAACCGTGCCTTCAATGACGGACATCAGAAGAACATTGAACGCCCGGTTAGTATTTGAAAACCTCTACAGAAATCCCCCGCGTTAACAACCCTCACATTAGCGGAAACTTCACTTGGACGGACTAAATCGTTGTCTGGTTGTTAACATTCAGTTTAACGTAATACAGGTCGTTAAAGTGAAGATTTCCGCTAAAAAAGTGTGTCAGCATCACCAAACTTCACTTTAGCGGACTCCGAGTCGTTAAAGTGAAGGTGACGCCACCGGAATATTATTGGAACCAGCCCTCGGATGAGTTTGTGGTCAGTTGTTTCCTGTTGTATTGCGTGGGCAGTGGTGGCGAGTGGTTGTGTATGTGCATAGTGCCGCTTCCAAGTGTTGTGCATGTTAGGCGTTCTTGTGTGATGTTACATAGATAGTTACATATAATTATTTATATTTATGTATCTAAATGTAATTTATTTATGAATACTGTATGTATGTACTGTATGTGGTTATATGTTTTTATTTCTTGTTATTGTGTTACACAGGTCTTATCAGTTCATAGCATTTTTTTTAGTTCAAAGTGACTTATCAGTTAATAGTAGTACATATAGGAGTACAGTGATCGTCTGTGCTTTAACAGTGTATGTACATACCTTACTTAATTATTGCCTGCTCGTACAAACTTTATTTTCTGAACAATGGCGTCCACAAGTGGTACTACCGGTGTCAAACAGAAAAGGCGTACGATCTCCACTGAAGAGAAGAAAGCGATTCTCGCTGACATAGAACAAGGGAAAAGTGTAGCGTTTGTTATGCAGAAGCATAAGATAAGCAAGACCACCGTCTACGAAGTCAAGCAGAAGCGCAACGAAATACACGCCTATGTGCTAGACAGTGAATCCGGAGGCAGGAGTTCGAAACGGTCTCGCTTGAACACGTCCTACATGAAAAACGTAGATGTGGCTGTGTACACGTGGTTCAAGCAGCAACGGGCCAAGAACGTTCCAGTCAGAGGAATCGACATCCAGTCGGCAGCTAAGCGTTTCGCGCAGGAGTTCAACGACACGGACTTTAAAGGAAGTGGTGGCTGGCTGTCTTGTTTCCAGTGCAGGCATGGCTTATCGAACAGAAAGTTTATGGGAGAAGCAGCCAGTGCGGACCTGTCTCAAGTGGAGTCGTTCCGGTGCGAACTACAGACTCTGATTGATGAGGCTGGGGTTACTTCCTACCAGTTGTATAATGGCGATAAGACGGGCTTATTTTGGAAGAGTATGCACACAAATACACTGGCCCACAAAACTGACAAACATCTTCCAGGCTTTAAGACAGACAAAAAGCGTGTGTCTGTGTTGGCCTGCTCAAATGCTGACGGCACGCATAGACTGAAGCCTTTGGTCGTTGGAAGATCAGCCAAGCCTCGCGTACTCAAGGACTGCATGCATGAACTTCCAGTCATCTACAGGAGCAGCAAGAAGGCCTGGTTCACGCGGACTATTTTTCACGAATGGCTCCACAAGTTCTTTGTTGCGCAGGTGAAGGCATACCAGGAACATGTTTTGAAAATAAGCTCTGAAGATGTGAAGGCTAGACAATGCGCCAGCACACCCACGTGCAGAGGAACTCGCAAATGAGGATGGCAAGATCAGAGCTATGTTCCTCCCCCTAATTCTACGTCAGTAATACAACCTATGGGCCAGGGGGTGATAGTGAGCTGCAAGAGAATCTACAGGGCCAAGCAATTGGAGCAGTGCTTGTGTGTCATCTTTAAAGATGACACAGAGGACAGGGTTGAGAAGACACTCAGGAACTTCAAAGCCTACAACATCAAGTCTGCTATCTACAATTGGGCCGACAGCTGGAACGAGGTCAAAGAGTCCACTCTGCGCAATGCCTGGAAGAAACTGCTCCATAACATCCAGGACCTGGAAATAGACTTCGAGGGATTCGAGCCACAGGACTATTTGGGTGTTCTCCAACAAGCAGGCGAAACAAAGACTACAGAGGACAAAGTTGTGGAATGGCTTGATGCTGACGATGGTGACCCAAGGTACGAAGATCTTAGTGAGTGAAATTACAGCCAACATTTCAGTCAGGTCTGAAGACAGATCCACCGATGAACCTCTTGATGACAACGAGGACGCTGAGGATGTCTCCGAGGTTATGCCCAAGACTACGTTGAGCCAGGCAAGAGACGCTGCTGATGTTCTGCTGAAATTCATTGATGAGACTACGGCACTGCCTAATATTCTCCCTTACTATAACTACATAAGGAAGTGCCGAAATGAAATCATTGCCAGTCAAAACAAAAGGATCAAGCAAACGAAAATTCATGATTTCTTCAAGCCCCCTGCTGCCAAGCCCCGATGCACGTCCACGCCCGTTTCACGCCGAAGCTCCGTTTCAAGCGGAATGTCTGACCTTTCACCTCCCACCGAACCGTCACCAACGCCAAGTACTAGCAGCAGTGTTGGCTTCACTGTGTCACTACTCCAGTTTCCTAAGAGTTCAAGTACTAGCAGTAGTACTCCTTCGCCAGCCATCCTACCGGAGCCTGAAGTGGAGTTCAGGACCCTCACACCAGACCTGGATTTTCCGGCCATCACACCAGTTCCCGACGATATTTTGGAGGATTGACTATATATGGTGAGTACATAAAAATAAATATTTACATGTGCATGTGTTCATAAGTCTATGTATGCATTTTCATGTTATGTGTTGAATGTGGAGATTCGAGGGCTATACATACATGTGTAACTGTACTGAAGTATTTTGGTTACGAAAAACCCCACTTTAACGTCCCGTAGTCCTGTAAAGTGGGGTCGTCCGTACTTCACTTTAACGTTCCCTGGTACGTTAAAGTGGGGGTTTTCCGTACTTCACTTTAGCGGAAATTTCACTTTAGCGACCACACGCTCCCCACAAAGTGTACGTTAATGTGAGGGTCTACTGTATATTGAAAATTCAAATTCAAATGTGTTCAAATGTGTATCTGAAGAGTGTTTCTCACTTATTTGAACAGACCTGTGGATGTATGTATGTTTTAGCAGATTTAGTTAGTTAAATAAAGGTTTCCAATTTTATTGTGATGTTTGTTATTTCTATGAATTCATGACAAAAGTCATTTTAACCATTTCAGGAAATGACCAAGGTGGAATTTCAGCCATTTCGCGTAATGACTGAAGATTTTAGTCATTTCGCGAAATGACCCATTTCGCGAAATGACTAAAAGTTTCAGCTGTTACGCGAAATGCCTGGTTACACACTTTGACTGTAATATATATATATATATATATATCAAAGCTATTGACTTCTCCTTAGGGAACCGGAGCTTACAGATGAAAAGAAGGATCAACACAACGGCAAACATTTTCATTTATTTGTACATCAGACGTTTCGACAAATCTTTTGTCATCATCAGTGAGTTAAGTCTTAAAACCTTAAAACAAAATTGAAAAGTGAAAGTTACATCAATACAATATTAAGACCATTAAAATTAAAACCTTAAAGCAAAATGAAAATTGCATCAATACAAAATTAAAACATTTAAATTTCATCACTATAAAAACTAAAATTAAATTAAATTTCATCACTATAAAAACTAAAATTAAATTACCTCAATAGGTAAATACACAATGTTTACATCCACCTCCATACTTGGCAAAGTCTAAGAGACCACTAGGTGGTCAGGGGATTAGAAAGGGTATATCTGTGAAACACGGTTGGTTGTCAAAAGAGTCGTAATTTGTAGGATGAGCTATTATTATTAAGGGAGGGTTTGTTTCTATAGATGTACAAAGATTCTAAAATTCGGAGTTCTGTAAGGTTATTGGATCTAGTTAAAATTTCAAACTGAGTTTTGTGAAGGGGATGGTCGTTTTCATTACTGTGGTTTCTAATTGCGGATTGTGGAGGGCTACTGAGGGGACGGTTGGTACGGACTGACAAGCCCAAATGTTGAGAAAGGCGCACCTCCAGTTGGAGTTGAGTGCTGCCAATATACGCAGCCTTACAGCTGTCGCACGTGTATTTGTAAACAACATTGGGGCATACAGTTTTGGGGAATTCATCTTTAATAAGCAAGATTTTAAAATTCTTAATAATTTGAAAAAGGATAACTCTGTCATCATTACAAAACCGGATAAGGGTAAAGGAGTAGTGCTGATTGATTCAACAGTTTACATAAATAGAATGGAGACAATTTTGTCGGATACGTCTAAATTTAAAAGGGTAAAAGAGAATGTCCTGTCTAAATTACTAAAACTCGAAGATAAACTTAATAGGTGTTTGCGTAAATTAAAAAATAGTAATATTATTGCTGACAATACATACAATTTTTTATTTGCTTCTGGTTCTAATCCAGGAATTCTATATGGTTTACCTAAAGTCCACAAGCCAAATTTCCCACTAAGACCTATTCTTTCGGCATGTGGTACATTCAATTATAACTTAGCCAAATTCTTCGTTCCCTTGCTTTCAAAACTCACCTTTAATGATTATTCTATTAACAACTCGTTTGATTTTGCTAAAGAGATAAAAGAGATCAATCATGCCGATTCTCTTACTATGGCCAGTTTTGATGTCTCATCATTGTTTACTAATGTCCCGTTAAAAGAAACATTAAATATCATACTAAATAAGTTATTCACTACTGATAATACTCTTATTAATGGCCTCACTCAGACTCAATTTAAAAACCTTCTCGAAATAGTGTGTTTTGATAATCTTTTCTTATTTAATAGCAACCTTTACAGCCAAATTGATGGGGTAGCTATGGGTTCCCCGTTAAGCCCAACACTAGCAAATGCATTTCTTTGCCATTACGAAGAAATTTGGTTGAAAAATTGTCCTAGTAGTTTTAAACCCATATATTACAGAAGATACGTGGATGACACTTTCTTAATATTTAACCATCCTTCACACGTAAAACTTTTTCGTGATTATCTTAATAAACAACATAGTATATTAAGTACACGTGTGAAAACGAAACAAATAATAGTTTACCTTTCCTGGATGTTTTAGTTAAACGGGCCCATAATAAGTTCCATACTTCACTATTTCGGAAACAAACTTTTACTGGCTTGGGAACCAATTATTTAAGTTGTATGTTTTATAAATATAAGATTAGTGCTATAGTAACATTATTAACAAGAAGTTACCGTATTTGTTCGGATTACTTTTCGTTAAACGAAGAATTTAAATTTTTAAAACAGTACTTTATTAACAATTACTACCCTTCTCATCTATTCGATAACCAATTAAAGAAATTTTTAAATAACACTTTTGATACTAAACTCCCCGTAACTACAGTACAAAAAGAAACCAGATATATTAAATTACCTTTTTATGGTTATTTATCATTGCGTATTCGAGGTGAATTGTCCAAACTACTCAAGTCTAGTTATCCCCAAATAAATTTTAGATTCGCCTTCGTCAACCCACTTAAATTATCAAATTTTTTAAAGTTCAAAGATGAATTCCCCAAAACTGTATGCCCCAATGTTGTTTACAAATACACGTGCGACAGCTGTAAGGCTGCGTATATTGGCAGCACTCAACTCCAACTGGAGGTGCGCCTTTCTCAACATTTGGGCTTGTCAGTCCGTACCAACCGTCCCCTCAGTAGCCCTCCACAATCCGCAATTAGAAACCACAGTAATGAAAACGACCATCCCCTTCACAAAACTCAGTTTGAAAATTTTAACTAGATCCAAAACCTTACAGAACTCCGAATTTTAGAATCTTTGTACATCTATAGAAACAAACCCTCCCTTAATAATAATAGCTCATCCTACAAATTACGACTCTTTTGACAACCAACCGTGTTTCACAGATATACCCTTTCTAATCCCCTGACCACCTAGTGGTCTCTTAGACTTTGCCAAGTATGGAGGTGGATGTAAACATTGTGTATTTACCTATTGAGGTAATTTAATTTTAGTTTTTATTAGTGATTGAAATTTAATTTAATTTTAGTTTTTATAGTGATGAAATTTAAATGTTTTAATTTTGTATTGATGCAATTTTCATTTTGCTTTAAGGTTTTAATTTTAATGGTCTTAATATTGTATTGATGTAACTTTCACTTTTCAATTTTGTTTTAAGGTTTTAAGACTTAACTCACTGATGATGACAAAAGATTTGTCGAAACGTCTGATGTACAAATAAATGAAAATGTTTGCCGTTGTGTTGATCCTTCTTTTCATATATATATATATATATATATATATATATATATATATATTATATATATATATATATATATATATATATATATATATATATATATCCAGATTAGGACCAGTATACATGAATATGTGTAGAAGTAGGGGTCAGTATAAGGCAGCCATAAGGCGATGTAAGCAGGAAGAAGAGTCTATTGGAGCATCAAAAGCCTGTGAAGCTCGCATAAATAACGACAATAACAAATTCTGGAAATTTGCTAAGAATCAAACGGGTGTCAAAAGTGTCCTCCCTCTGACAATCGATGGGGTGTCGGGGGAGGATGAAATTGCAAAGCTGTGGAAAACCAACTACACTAACATCCTTAACAGTGTGAGTAGGGATAATCTTAAGATAGATTGCAGCGAAACGCCTGTGGGAGGGACAAGGGAAAATATTTTGATATCAGTTCCTGAAGTAAAGAGGTTAATTAAAGAGTTAAAGACTGGTTCTGCGCCAGGGGTGGATGACCTATCGAATGAGCACTTAAAATATGCCAATGACGTACTATGTCTGCATATATCATTGCTCTTATCAGCCATGCTTGCTCATAGCCATATCACTGCAGAGTTCATGAGGGTATATATCTTGCCCCTGGTCAAAAATAAGTATGGAGACATTTTGTCCAGCAATAATTACGGGCCTATTGCTGTCGCTTCCTCTTCTCGAAACTTCCTGAAAAACTCTTGTTACTTCGATTAAATGATTACCTATGGACATCTAGTCAGTTTGGTTTTAAAAGGTCCCACTCAACTGACCTGTGTATCTATGTACCTAAAGAAACACTATCTAGATACATTGACAGTAATTCAAATATTTATAGCTGTTTCCTAGATATAAGTAAGGCATATGATAGAGTGAACCACAATATTTTATTTGCAAAACTAGAAGACAGGAAGGTTCCCATGTACATATTAAATTTATTGAAATTTTGGTATTCCCACCAATCTTTTATTGTTAGGTGGGACAATGTACTTGTACTATCCGAATGTTTTGGCTCCTCTTGCGGTGTGAGACAAGGCTCCTTGCTCTCCCTTATGCAAGGGATGACGATGACGATGATATGGTGTTAATAAGTCCCTCTGCTAAAGGTATGGATCGGCTACTAAAAGTCTGTGAAGTGTATTCGCAGAATCATGATATTCTTTTTGATGTTACAAAAACTAAGGTTATGCAGTTTCGTCCTAAAAGCTAAAATCAGCCAGCTGACATTAGATTTAAAATGAGAGGTGAAGTAATTGAGGAAGTACAAGAGTTTAAGTATTTGGGTCAAACTATTACCAACTCCTTGAGTGATGACTCGGATATAAGAAAACAATCTCGAAGCCTTTGTGCTAAAGTGAATATGACTATAAGGAACTTTCGGTTTTGTACAAGTGAAGCTAAAGACACTCTCTTTCGTACTTTCTGCAGTAATATATACGGACAGCAACTCTGGGTGAATTATAAAAAAAGTTCTGGCAGAACTCTAAATTTCCTGTACAACAGGCCTTTTAGACTTATATAAATTACCTCCGAGATGCTCAGCTTCGCAAATGTTTGCTACCCGCAATGTCCCGAGCTTCCCGGAGGTAACAAGACGTGCTGAATACTGTCTAATGCAAGGAATTAAAAAATCAACGAACCCGATTATCCACGCTATCCATGAGTCCTGCCGTTTATCATCTAATCTATGGACTTTTTGGTACGAAAACGTCTGTCTGTAGTTCCACTTAACTTTGACATTACAGTATTATTTCTATCAATTGTATATATTTTTATCCTTAGTATGTGAACTGTCATTGTATTAATAATATCTGTCATATGGACTATAGTCTGCCAATGAACCCTTTCATTTTCATTTTCATATATAAAGGGTGAGTAGCATGATGGCATTTGGGGAGACAGAAATTGGATCAGTTTGAAAATTCCCTCCTCACCGTCGTTCATGACGTCCCGCCTTTATAAAGTGTCTTTCATGGTCTTTCAAAAAAAAAAAATTACATTTTTAAAAATTTTAAAATTAAAAAAAAAATTAAAAAGATTCATCCTCGCTTTCCTTCACGAGAAAGAAATTCCTCATCACCTTCTTTCACGGTCTTTCGAAACAAACATACATTCGAGTACTTTTTGTTCCGGTGCGATCCGTCGTGTTCGCGGTCCCCGTTAGTTTTAGCTGCAGGGGAAGCAACCCTCTCACACATCAGATTGATATTCTGTATATACAGGGTGTCCCATAAGTCCGGCATCATAGGAGAAATTCATATTTTTCTATTTCTACAAACCATAATTCATATTTTTCTCTTTCTACAGGCCATAATGTCTACGCTCGGGATGCCAATTTCCCGTGAGGAAAATCGACAGAACACCCGCTACTGGTCTCAAAACAACCTTCACTGGTATACCTCTTCAAAGGAACAAGGTGCATCTCAGGTGATGGTATGGTGTGGCATTTGGAAGGATCGCATCATAGGCCCCTCTTTTTCGATGAGCATGTCACTGAAGGCAGCTACCTACGTACCTACGTATGTTCAAGGAAGAAGTATTTCCCAGTGTCTTGAACGAAGAAGGAAATTTCCCAACATGGTTCCAGCAAGACGGCGCTCCTGCACATTACAGCACCCAAGTAAGGGAATAGCTGTACCAACAATTCCCTGGTCATTGGATAGGACGTCGAGGGCCTGTGGAATGGCCAGCTAGAAGCCCGGATCTCACGCCACTAGATTTTTGTCTCTGGGGCCACTTGAAAGCGCTGGTATACGCAGAGAAAATTAGGAGTATTGAACATTTGTGGCAGCGCATTATTGGGGCATGTAACACCATTACTCCTGACATCATTCACCGTGTGCTTGCTGACTGGGTATCACGTCTGAATTTGTGTATTGAAAACAATGGTGGACATATTGAGCACTTTCTGTGAATAAAAGCTTTTGTTTTGCCTTTTTTATTATTTTTCCTGTGCTCTGATGCCGGACTTATGGGACACCATATATATATATATATATATATATATATATATATATATATATATATATATATATATATTATATATATATATATACGGGATGAATGGGTTCCTTGTGCCATGCACGGTCTGTGTTTAACATATAATGTTCTCAGGGAACCATTCTGAGTTTGTGTATATATATATATATATATGGGTTTGCTATATATATATATATATATATGGGTTTGCAGCATATATATATAATATATATATATATATATATATATATATATGGGTTTGCAGCATATATATATATATATATATATATATATATATATATATATATATGTGTGTGTGTGTGTTTTGCTGTTGTGGCGGTTACACGTGTTCGATCGAAGTCCGAATAAAAGCGATATTACAGTAAAAATCCTGCAGTTAATCAGTTTTAAACGGTGCCGATATTGTGAGTTAATTGATAGTGCATAGCGGTATTTCTTTTAAAAAAGTAAAAATCGCGGCGTATACCAAAAAAGTGAATAAAATCAAAGTGAATTAATATATACAGCATTTGTTTTTGTTATTTTTCCGAGTCTCTTTGTGAGGAAAGTTTTGTGTTTTGAAGTGCCCGCAAATATCCCCCCATTATCCCCCGCAGCCACGGTCGAGAGGACCAATCAGTGAGAAGTATACAGCGTGCCACATCCCCTACCCTGGAGTAACGGAAAATTCTTTCCCTCACACAGCTTGAGTCATCCCACCCAATACCTCCCATAATACCCCCTTTTTGAGTCACTTCACCAACATGGAAATTAATGCATACATGCAACTCTGTGGGATCTGTAAAACTGCAACAGCTGAGACAGAGGCGATCAGGTGCGATTTTTGTCAGCTACTTTTTGATTTTAAATGCCTAGAATGGGGAGATGAAAAAATCTCCCTTATAACGAACGCAAAGCAGTTTAATGGAATAAAATTTTTCTGCGAGAACTGCTTGACCGAATTAAACTCTTTTACGGTATTTAAAGCAGAAAGAGACTACGAGGAGAGAATGAAAGAGGAAAGTGGAAACAAAGAACAGTGGAAAACGGAAGAAACGGAGAAAGGCGAAATAGAAAAAATTCAAATACCGTCACAAAATGAGGCCGAAAACACAGGCGACAAAGAGTGTTAAGACAACACACAGCATAAGGGCAACGAAGGACACAAACACAACTAGCACAAATAGGACAAGACAAGAGGGCAGTCAAGTAAACGAAGTAAAACTGTCCCCCAATAAGGAGCAAAAAACAAAAGCCAAGAGTAAATATGGGGAAGGAATTATATGCAGGTATTATATAAAAGAAAATTGCAGATTTAAAAGAGGACAATGTATATATGAACATCCCCCAATATGCAATTTCTTCTATAATAATGGTCGTTGTAAATTTGGAGACGGATGTAAATTCTACCACCCGGACATTTGCAGAACTTACGCAAAATACGGAACCTGCAAATTCGGGAATAAATGCTACTATCATCTCCCGACGGACTCAACGAACAAAGGAAAAAGTTTAAATGACAATAGGAATAAAAATAACAATAGGAACAACAATAGGAACACATTAAGCGAACAAGAAAATTTTTTCAACATCTCAGACACCTTACGAATGCTAAATGTCATCCACATGCAGTTGACACAGCTGGAAACCCCCGAGCCAAATCGCTACCGGGCAAGAAGCTACCAATACAAGTAGGAGGAAACGGATCTCTTTCGGAGGATCATAGAGCAACGAATCAAGCGATATCGAAGGAAAACGAACTTGAAATGCACAAGGGGCAACGAAAAACAGAGAACATAAAAATTGTCCTGGCTAATATTCAAGGAATAAGACCAAACCAATCACTCAATAAGGTTTCGTACCTGAAAGGATTTATGGACGAAACAAGGGCGGACATCGCATGCCTCACAGAAACTCATCTTACAGATTGCCAAGGAAATTGTGAAAACTGCGAACATTGTATTGATAAGAAAGAGATAAATATAGAGGGCTTCAACTTACTAAGAGCGGATAGAACGACGAGACGGAAAGGTGGCTGTGCTATATATGTACAGGAAAGTCATATGACAGAGACGATAATAAGTAAATCAAACAGCTATGTGGAACTCCTAGCAGTGAAAATAGAAAAACTAAACTTGATAGTAATAGTCATCTATAGACCTCCAAGCACCCCAACCGAAAAATTCTCGGAGGCCATTGATGACATTAGAAAGCTAATAAAGGCCATAAACCCTCCATCCCCCAATATAATGATCTGCGGAGACTTTAACTTCCCATTTATAAAATACAAAAAGGTGAATAGGAATATATATATTCACCAGGACAAGGGGGGCACAAGAGAAGATCAGGAACAAGCAAAAATGTTGATGGCTCTCACAAACGAGTTTATGCTGACACAGGAGATAACAGAAAATACCAGAAAAAATAACTGCCTGGATCTGGTATACACGAATAACACGAACTTGATTGCTGATATAAAAATAACCCCAACCATTATCTCAGACCACAACTTAATCGAGATATCAACAAATATGATGGCAGCATTAGAAGACAATACACATATTGTGGAAAGAAGTAAATTCGGGGCCTTTAACTTAAACTCGAAGACTATAAATTGGGAAGCAATCAGATCGCACATGGCCCAAATAGAATGGAGAACAATTTTCGAGAATAAAACAACTGAAGAAATGCTAACAACTTTGGAGGAAAAAACGCTGAGAATTTTAGAAAAATATGCTCCGAAATCACAGCCAAAAGGAAAGAGGAGCTGGCTAGAAAGGCAAAAGAGAAGACTATTCCGCAAAAGAAAGAGAGTGGAGGCGAAGTCAGGAAACTGCGAAGATAATGGCAGGAAACTAATAAAAGAAAAACTGGAGGGTATCGATAGGGAAATACAAGCCCTGATTAAGGACCATACAGAGAGGGAAGAGGAAAAGGCGGTAGAAGCAATAAAGGAAAATCCAAAATACTTCTATAGCTATGCAAAAAGGAAACAAAAACGCGCGCCGCTATTGGGCCCTTAAGGACGGGAAATAATGAACTAACCGACGATCCAAAAGAAATATCTGATACATTGAGAGCTCAATATGAGTCAGTTTTCAGTACCCCAAAAAGTGACAAAGCGATACCTGACATAAATGCATTCTTTGAAGAGGAATTGCAAGGAGAGTATATAACAGACTTTGAGTTTACACCAGAAGATGTAGCGAGAGCTATAGAACAAATGAAACTACATTCAGCTGCAGGTCCGGACAACTGGAACGCATTATTGATTAAAAACTGTAAAAATGAAATAGCTACACCTTTATACTGGATATGGAGAAGATCCCTAGATACTGGGGAAATACCGAGCATCTTGAAAAGAACAAACATTGTCCCTATATATAAAGGAGGGGACAGATCTCAAGCAAAGAACTATAGACCAGTGTCATTGACGTCCCACCTCACCAAAGTATTTGAAAGAATAGTTAGAGAGAAAATTTATGATTTCCTGGAGACACGGGAAAGATTCAACGAAAATCAGCATGGATTCCGATCAGGTAGATCATGCCTATCACAACTAATAGAGCACTACAACAATATCCTAGAGGCATTGGAAGGCAATGACAACTACGATGTTATTGTTAGAAAATCTAGAAGAGGAAGAACCATTGTTGTCCCAAGGCGGTATGATGACTAAGCTGATTGATGCAGCATTGCTTGTATATATTAAGTTAAGGTGTATATATATCCATCTCATAATTGTAAGGTTAGTGAAAAATTCACTTAATTTAGAGCTAGCATTTTTGGGCTCTTGTGGCATCAGTGTTTGGGACTCTGGTGGCATCATTTTGGGGCGCTGCGCGTCCTTTCTACTCGTTTGTGGGATGTCGTACGTACAGGGTGTGGTCTGATAGAGAGCTCTCTTGCAATTCAGTTTGGTTGTTTAGATACAAGATTGTTGCATCGTGCAATAGTCCAGGTTGCGTTGTTGTTGCAAGGTTGAGAAAGAAGACCATAAATAGTACCCCTTTTGTTTTTATATTAAATTCATGTAACTAAGGTCTAAGGTAGGCCCGCATCGAGTCAGCAACCCTGAGGTAGGACCTAATAGGATCTCAAATCCGTAAGTTTTAATTTTAGCTTAACTTGGGCTGTAGGTAGAACTGGCCCTTTAGAATTTGGCCGTTCACGGCTCAGCTGGGATTTTGAACCCAACAAATAAATAAAATAACATGGTCCTTCAGAACCGGATTCTAGCCCAAGACTGAGTCAGTGACTATTTTTCGGCAAAGTTCTGATTGTGAAATTGTAGCCCAAGTTAGGCCTAGATGGGTTGAGTATTATTGAATTAAGGTCCCAGGGTAGAAAGTTTGGTCGCCCAATTGCGAAACTTGGCCAGTCGTCTGTCGTTGTTTTTGGCCTACATTTTACCGGTTTGGTTAATTTTCGGTTATTATTGAATTAAGGTCCCAGGGTAGAAAGTTTGGTCGCCCAATTGCTAAACTTGGCCAGTCGTCTGTCGTCGTTTTTGGCCTACATTTTACCGGTTTGGTTAATTTTGGGTTATTATTGAATTAAGGTCCCAGGGTAGAAAGTTTGGTCGTCCAATTGCGAAACTTGGCCAGTCGTCTGTCGTTGTTTTGGCCTACATTTTACCGGTTTGGTTAATTTTGGGTTATTGTTGAATTAAGGTCCCAGGGTAGAAAGTTTGGTTGGCCAATTACGAAACTTGGCCAGTCGTCTGTCGTTGTTTTTGGCCTATATTTTACCGGTTTGGTTAATTTTGGGTTATTATTGAATTAAGGTCCTGGGGTGGAAAATTTGGTATTCCATACTGGTGTTTGGTTAGTACCCCACCCAGCAATTCAGTTTATTTGAAAGTAAAATTTGCGTTTGATCAGTTTGGTTAAGTATTTCTGCCAATTCAGCTCATTTGGCATTGAGCCTAATTGTTGTTTGCATTGAAGATGAGTGCATCTGAATTGAACAAATTTATAAAAAGGAGAAGCGCCTACAAAGGTCTAATTACAAAGGTCATTGCCACTATAGATTCTGCCATAGAGCAAGAGGATTTACGCTTAGTGACTGCGCAGCTTTCCATATTAGAAACTAAAAAGGTTGCTCTAAGTGAGGTAAATGTTAAAATTGAGGCTCTTATAGAAGAGGATGAAATAGAAAATAACATAATTTACTTTGAAGAGATTATTGATGATATAATTAAAGTAGGCCTCCGAGCAAAAGAGTTTAGCAGCTCAGTACAGTTAGAGACCAGGTCTAATAATGAAACACAACACTCAACAAATGATGTTTGTGAAGTTAAGGTTAACAGATCTGTAGTTCAATTACCGAGGCTTGTACTCAAACATTTTCTGGGAGTATTCAGGAATGGCAAGGATGGGCAGACAGTTTTCAATCAGCAGTTCATTCTAGTCAAGTGTTAAGTGCCGTGGAGAAGTTTAATTATTTGCAGTCCCTCTTGGAAGGGGAGGCAGCAAAGACTATAGCAGGATTAGCATTAACAGAGGCTAATTATAATGTGGCTTGGGATATATTAAAGAAACGGTTTGGTAAGCCAGAGATCTTAATTAAAAGCCACCTCCGTGCACTTTTAGCTATACCTCCTGTTAATAATCCTAATAGTGTCAAGGAGTTACGGCAGTTATATGATGAATTTGAAATTAGAACTAGGTCCCTGGATAACTTGGGTGTAGGAATGGAAAGGTATGGTATAATGTTGGTTCCTACACTGGAGTCTAAATTGCCTAGCTCAATTTTGCTTGAATTAAGTAGGGGACACTCTACAGAACATGTGTACATCCCCCTTCAGCAGATGTTAAGTCTTTTAGGCACAGAAGTAGCAAGACGAGAGGGAATTGAGTTTGCACAGTGGGATGGTAAACAAGGGGACAAAGGCAGGCACAGCACCAAAGTTTCCACAAAAAGGAATAACCCAGGTACAGTGTCAGCTCTACATGCATCCTCTGAGAATAAATTAAAGGGAATCAAGGAATGCATATTTTGCGAAGGCAACCACAAGTCATATAAATGTGAGGTGGCTGAGGCATTACCCTTTGAGGAGAGAAAGGACAGGGTAACTAAGTCCACAGCATGTTTTAAATGTTTTTTGAAAGGTCACAGAGCAAGGTTTTGTAAGTTTAAAATTTTGTGCAAAAAATGTCATGGTAGGCATCAGCCATTATTGTGTGAACACACTCCTAGTAGGCCTACCCCAGAAGTAGAGACATCAGTGGCACATGCCACTGCTATGCAAGGGAGTAAAAGTAAAGGGGGATTATTGCAAACAACTGCAGCCTTATTAATTGGGAATGAGGGAGAAGCTACTGTAAGAGTGTTGTTTGATAGTGGTAGCCAGTGTAGTTTTATTAAGACCAGAATTTCCAGAAAATTGAAGTTTAAAGAACTTAAGAGGGAAAATTTAAGAATTTCTGGGTTTGGGGGTTCCGTTCAAAACCGAACCAAATTTAAGAAGGTAGAAGTTCTGGTTAAAGGGTTGTTACCGCAAGGTCCCACTATCAAGGTCCAAGCTGTAGAGATTGAGGAACTTTGTGCTCCAGTCACTACTTGTTTAGATATGGCATGTGTCCAAGAATTGCAAGTTAAAGGAATTAATTTGGGCAATAATAAGTTTGAAGGAACTGTGAAAAATGCTCTGTATGAATTGGTCCACAATTAACCCACCCCTTATATCTCCAGTCTAACTATAGAGTAGATCAAGTCTAGCCTTGTAGGGGTCAGCCTAGAGATTCCGGAAATGGTCCAGAGCGGGCAGATAAATTGAGGTCCACAGTAGGATTCCTCACCAAATTAGGTTAGGGCAATCTACCTTCACCTTTGTTAAACTATGAGTTGATGCTAGGTCTTAGACCACAATGTAGGCCTAGTTTGTCTGACCCAGCTTAATTTAATGCTTTTACTTTTAACTGGGTTAAAAACACAATTAGTCACTTACTGCTAGTTATTAGAGAGTCCCTTTTCCCGTCTTGTTTAATTGTTAAGAGCGTACTTGCTGGTGGGGATCTTTTTTCGGTGTCTGTTCTTCTCCCTTCTCTCGTTCCGTCTTCTTGCCCCGTTCCTCGTTTTCGTACTCCTTTGTTCTTCTTTTCGCGGGGCTTTTTCCACCAGCGTCTCCTTGGTCTTTTTTTGGTTGGTTGATCGGTAATGTATATCTATCACCGAGCACGCTCTTGTCACACAGTATATAAATACTAGTGTGGAGAATAACTCTGGTGAGCAACCAATTGGTTTCATCCACCCAGTTATTGACATAAAAGGAATTTAATAATTGTTAGATTAACTACCTACCTACTCAGTGAACCATTTTCGTTACCTCCCAACTACCCACTCATCAGTTTTCCATAGAACAGAAGATATTAGTCTTTTGATTGGAGCTGACTATTATTGGGACTTCATCACTGGTAATATTGTCCGCACATCTCGAGGCCCGGTAGCTATTGAAAGTAAGCTAGGCTGGATGCTACATGGTAGTTTTTGCAATGAAATGGAAGTTAAGGCTCTTTTTGTTAAGATTGAGGAGAACAGCCATGGTCTGGAAAGGCATTTGAAAGCGTTTTGGGAACTTGAATCTATTGGCATAAAGGACAAACAGGCAAGTACAGTGAACAATGATGTTTTAGAGCAATTTGAAAAAGGGATTGGGTTTAGAGATGGTTGCTATGAAGTTGGCCTACCATGGAAGGATTCTTGCAAACCCGGTTCAAACCTTCAGCTAGCTAATCGGAGGTTGGAGACTTCATTGTACAGGCTAAGAAAAAATGAGGAGTTGTTAATTGAATACAATGAGGCCATCCTAAGTTATGTAAGGGAGGGCTATGCTGAAAGGTGCAAGGTGAGCTGGTGAGCCAGGAGGCACATTATCTGCCACACCATGCAGTGGTACGGCGAGACAAAACTACCACCAAACTGAGGGTAGTTTTTGATGGCTCAGCCAAGGACAAAGGTGGTGTGTCCTTGAATGACTGTTTGGATGCTGGGCCAAATTTAAATGCATATTTATTTTCCTTGTTACTGAGATTCAGGTTTGGTAGAGTAGCATTGACTGCAGATATGAAGCAAGCCTTTTTGCGGATAAAGTTAAAACCAGAGGACAGAGAGATGCAGTAAGGTATCTGTGGGTGGATACGAAAGACTTGTTGGAAAATGAACCTAAGGTTCAAGCATATAGAATGAAGTCAGTGTTGTTTGGCCTCAGCTCTAGTCCATTTCTGTTTGCAGCTACTATGCAGTACCATTTTAAGAAATATTCTGGAGTCTATCCTAACACTATTGAACACATAAGGAAAAATTTTTATGTTGATGATTTGCTGTGTTCCGTGGATAATACAGAAATGGCTAAACAGATATTCATGGAGGCTAGAGCTATAATGAGGGAGGCTGGCATGGAGCTTAGAAAATGGCAGACCAATCATTCGCAATTACAAGAGTTTATGAGTCATTCCTGTGTAGTACCTGATGCAGCAGAAAGTATTGAGGATTCTGGTATTAAGGAGTTGTGGGCAATAGACGCAAAGGTGCTAGGCATTGTTTGGCAGCAAGATGATGATTTGTTTACCTTCAATGGGAAATCTTTAGTAGAGCTGGCTGAGAATGAGACAAGGTGGACAAAACGTACAGCTCTTAGTTTGGCTTCAAAGGTCTCTGATCCTCTTGGATTCCTGGCTCCATTTGTGATAAAGTCAAAATTTTGGTTTCAGAGCCTCTGGGAAATTGGACTTGGTTGGGACCAAGAGTTATCTGATCATATGGTGGTAAGGTGGAAATATTGGTTCAAAGAATTGGCACATCTTGGAGACATTGAAATCCCAAGATGGTACTTTGGAGAGTTGAACAATAGTCCAGACAATTTGGAGCTGCACATCTTTTGTGATGCAAGTGAGGAACCCTATGCAACTTGTATTTATATAAGAGGCGCATTGCAAGAGGAAGTAAGTTGCAGGTTGGTTGCTGCAAAGAGCAGAGTAGCACCTTTGAAAAGGCTTTCTGTTCCAAGGTTGGAATTGATGGGTGCAGTTATTGCTAGTCGGCTTGCAGTTAGTGCAAAAGTCTTTGGCCCTCTCTGAAATTCCAAGCTATTATTGGACAGACTCCACTATAGTTTGGCACTGGTTAAGAAGCCAGGCAAAGAAATGAAAACCATTTGTTGCCAATAGGGTGGAGGAAATTCAAGCGCACACAGATTCCAAGCAATGGAAGCATTGTCCAGGCACCCAAAACCCCGCTGATTTACCAACACGAGGAATTTCAGTGAAAGATCTTGCACAGTCAAGTTTGTGGTGGAATGGGCCGGAGTGGCTAAAACTTGGAAGTGAAAACTGGCCTTCTAATCAGCCTATTGTAGGAGAATGCCAGGCTGAAGAAGCATGGGTGAGTGAGGTGAGAAAATGCGCTGTGAACAGTTGTCAAGTTATGCAGCAGGACCCCATATTGAGGCTTGAGGACATTAGCAGTCTGAAAAGATTGTTAAGAGTGACAGCATGGGTATATAGATTTACCAACAACATTAAAGGAGAAACAAGAAGGGAAGGAATTCTGAACAGTAATGAGATTCAGCAAGCCAGGAAATACTGGGTGGTATATGCAGAAGGAAAAATTTGGTGAAGAGAGAGAATTGCTCACCAGCCATCCATTACAGGTTCTACCAACACATTCTGCACTCAAGGGTTTGGATGTGTTTTTGGATCAGGATTTATTGAGAGTAGGAGGTAGACTACAGTTTTCTGGGCTTCCAGAGGAGAAAAGACATCCAATTTTGCTACCTTCTGGGGGGCACTTCGTGGGCCTTTTGATCCTGGATACTCATCATAAGCTGTTACATGCTGGAGTTAGAGAAGTGATAATAGAGATTAGACAACAATTTTGGATTCCCAAAATTAGACAAGTAGTAAAAAAGGTCTTGCATAAATGTGTGGTTTGCAAGCGTTGGAGTGCAAAGCCTTATTATGAAAAGGTGGCTCCACTTCCAAGAGAACGGTGTGTCTATACTGCCCCATTTGATGTAGTGGGAGTAGACTTTGCAGGGCCAGTCTATGTGTATGAGCGAGGGGAGTCTAACAAAGGTTATATATGTCTTTTCACCTGTGCTACCACCAGAGCAATCCATTTGGAGTTGGTAAGCAACTTAAGTAGTGATGTATTTCTTTTGGCCTTTAAAAGGTTTGTGAACAGAAGGGGTTTCCCAAATAAAATCATATCGGATAATGCAAAAACCTTCAAAAAGGCTGCAAAGGAACTCCAAGAAATTTGGTCCTTGCTAAAAGAGGAAGGATTCCAATCCTACTTTTCACACCAAGGGGTACAGTGGGAGTTTATTGTTGAGAGAGCACCATGGTGGGGAGGATTTTGGGAAAGGCTAGTGAGAAGTGTAAAGTGTCCATTAAAGAAACTTTTAGCTAATGCTCATTTGAGCAAAGAAGAATTCTCCACTGTTTTATGTGAAGTAGAAGCAATGGTGAACAGTAGGCCTATCACTTTTGTTTACAACAGTATGCAGGATGCAGAGCCATTGACACCAAATCATTTTCTTACGATTAACATCAAGCCCCAGTGTGCCAGAAGACTTGCAGCCTATCCAGAGCACTCAAGGAGAGTTAACCAGACGGTTCAGGTACCTTGAAGAGCTACAAGACCAGTTATGGAAGAGGTGGCAGGTGACGTGTATGTATATATATATGTATATAGTCTAAAAGTCACTAAAGGGTAAATATCACTAAATCTAAGCTGAATGGCAAGAGCAAGTCATAAACGAACCAACGCGGCTGTTCGTATTGCTTTGGGCTGGCCTAGTCATGTTTTTTCCTATCTGACCTAATCTTTGGTGCTGAGTATAATTAGGTGATGTTTCTAAGGTGACAAATGGGGTAGGAAGTTGTTCGTACTTAAGTATAGTTAGGGGTAATGTCTATAGCTTCTAAATTGGTAATGTAAGAGAGAGTTAGGTAGGCTGTTTGTGGGACACAGGAATAAAACGGTAGGCTTCAAGGAATACCTAATTCAACGCACCGGTAAGTGCTTTTGATTGTTTGCTAGAACCTAAGTAACCTAACTGGAGTGTCTACCCCACGCTATCACATTTGGCGACGAGGATGGGATTTGGCTCATTTGGTTAAATTTTGTTCATTGGGTTAAATTTGGCTCATTGGGTTAATTTGGCTTATTGGGTTCAAGTGGTTGTTTGGAAAATTGGATGTAGCCTAGTGGGTCGTCCGATTTGGGTTGTTTGTGTGGGTAAGCTACCGTACTATAGCGTAGGTCCCGCCGCCCTAACTCTAAAACTAATTCCTACTCAGCCCTAACTCTAAAACTAATTCCTACTCAGCCCTAACTCTAATACAATTCACTATTCAGCCCTAACTCTAATAAAATTCACTATTCAGCCCTAACTGGGGAGTAACTAGACCAAATTTAAACCTAATCTAACCTACTTCACGTGATTTGGCCTAATTCGGTTTTGCTCTAGCATGTCGGTGATTGGCCATATAAGCCCCTACGAAGACTCTGGGGAGGACTTCGAAGCTTATGCCACTAGGATGAGGTTGTTTTTCGAGGCAAATTCCATTCCGGATGCTAAGAAAGTACCTACCTTTTTAACTATAATAGGCCCTAAAACGTTTGGTTTAGTTATGGACCTAGTTTCTCCTAAAGCACCGGAAAACCTGCACCGATAATGAATTGTACAGGCCCTAACCGATCACTACAAACCCCGAGTAGTTCTCATCTATGAACGTTTCAAATTTATTCAAGGCATCAGACGGGAAATGAAAGCATTGCAGAGTTTGTTGCAGGAATAAAAAGCCATAGCCGTACGTGTAAATTTGGGGACAAATTAGATGAAATGCTAAGAAATAGGTTTGTAATGGGTCTCAAAGAGGAGTCTACCCAGAGAGCCCTATTAGCCATACAGGACCTAACTTTTAGTCAGGCTGTAGAAATAGCTACGGCTAGAGAAGCAGCTGCTAAAGATGTTAGAGCTTTTGGCAATCATAGTAGTAAAGCCCAACACGTAAATAGCTTTAAATCTTCTAGGCCTGGCAGACCTAACGAGCCTACTAGACAGGCAAATAAAAGGTATGAGGCGAATACGACTAAGCCTACTAATTCTACTAAGCCTTCCAAGCCATGTACAGGGTGTGGAAAACACCATTGGAAGAAAGATTGCCCTTTTAAAGAAGCAGTTTGCCGAAACTGTAGTAAAATAGGCTACATAGCTAAAGTGTGTTTTTCAAAGAAAACAAAGGGTGAAAATTCTAATTTTAACATTTCTAGTATAAATCCTCAAAAGGGAAATACTTCGAACATTGGGGTGGAGTACCTATTTTATGAGCAGCAAAGTGGGAAAAATACAGGCCCATATATTGTAGAGGTAGGCCTAAATGGAATTACAGTTCCTCTAGAATTGGATACGGGTGCTGCCCGGACGGTCATGTCCAAGGTAGTTTTTGATAAGATTTTCAAAAACACACCTAAACTACATGCATCTAAAACGATTTTGAAGAAGTACGGAGACATACAAATACCTATTTGTGGAGAAGCATACGTCACAGTTACACTCAACCAGAAAACTTTGTCTCATCCCTTAACCCTTTTAGTGGTGGATGAGCAAGGGCCTACTCTACAAGGCCGTGACTGGATTGATGCTTTGAAAATGCCAATTGACAAAATCTTGCCAAGGGGTCAGGCAGATGTGCATACACTCTCATATCCATCTGACATAGACTCATTGTTAAAGGAGTTTTCTTCTGTTTTTGGGCCTGAAGTAGGCAACCTAAAAGGCCATCAGGTCTGCATAGAAGTAGATCCTAATGTAACTCCGAAATTTTGTAAGGCTCGTTCAATTGCGCATGCACTGCGGGAGAAGGTAGATTTAGAAATTGACAGGCTGCTAAAAGATAAAATTATTGAACCAGTCACACACGCTAAGTGGGCTGCCCCAGTAGTTCCTGTACTAAAACCGGACAAGTCCGTGCGGTTATGCGGGGATTACCGTTTAACAGCAAATAGAGCCGTCCTTCTAGATTGCTATCCTATACCCAAGCCTGATGAATTATTTAGCTCTCTTGCTGGGGGTAAATATTTCACAAAACTCGATATGTCCCAAGCCTATGCTCAACTGAGTTTAGATGAAAACTCTAAAGAATTAACTATCATAAATACGCACCGAGGCCTATATAAGTACAATAGGCTATGCTATGGAATAGCATCGGCTCCGGGTATTTTTCAGAGGACAATGGACCAAGTTCTAGGTCACATTCCAGGGGTACTTTGCTTTCTAGATGATGTCCTCATTTCAGGTTCGACTAAAAAAGAACACCTAACTAGATTAACCACGGTTCTAAAAAGACTCCGGGATGCCGGACTTAAGCTAAATAGAGAAAAATGTTCATGGGTCACTAATGAGGTTTCATATTTAGGGTTCCGCATAGATGCCTCAGGCATTCATCCAACGGTGGATAAACTAGAAGCAATAGAAAAGGCACCACCTCCACAAAACATCACACAGTTACAAGCTTATTTAGGTCTCCTAAACTTTTATAGGAAATTTTTGCCTAATGCATCGACTTTCCTTGAACCCCTAAATAAGCTATTACGATCTGGGGAACAGTGGAGATGGGAGAAAACTCAAAAGGAAGCATTTGAGGCTTCCAAGGACGTACTACTAAAGTCCACTCTCCTAGTGCATTATGATCCTAAACTTCCTCTCGTAGTTTCAGCAGACAGCAGTTCTTATGGAATTGGGGCAGTGTTATCTCACCACATTGATGGTGTAGATAGGCCTATCTGTTTTGCTTCTAGAACACTAACTGAGACTGAAAGACGATATGCACAAGTGGAACGTGAAGCATTAGCCTTAGTATTTGCAGTAAAAAAATTTCATTTCTATCTATGGGGTCATGAATTTAAACTAATTACTGACCATAAGCCTCTTTTAGGTTTATTTTCACCTAATAAAATATTCAGTTATGGCCTCAGGTAGGATTCAACGATGGGCACTGATTCTACAAGCCTATAAATTTGACTTAGTACATCGGTCAGGTAAACTTCTAGGTACGGCTGATGCGCTAAGTAGGTTGCCCTTAGAAAATCCAAATGATTGTGTACCTATACCTACAGAATGGGTTCACTTGGTGGAGTTTTTGGAATCCACTCCAGTATCTGCAGTACAAATAGAGCAATGGACAAAATCAGACCCTATTCTGTCGAGGGTCATCCATTTCTGCTCAGTTGGTTGGCCTACTAAGGTTGAGAGTGAATTACAGCCTTTTTATCAACGTCAGTCTGGCCTCTCGATTCAAAATGGCTGTCTCTTATGGGGCCACAGAGTGATTATTCCAAATAAAGGCAGGTCAAATTTAGTGAAGGAACTTCACGCTGAACACATGGGCGCAACAAAAATGAAAAAGAGCTGGCGAGAGCTTATTTCTGGTGGCCTGGTTTAGATGGAGAACTCGAATCATTGGTTCGTTCCTGTCAAAGTTGCCTAGAGAACAGAGATCTCCCAAGGAAAAGTCCACTTCATCCTTGGGAATGGCCTACTATACCGTGGCATAGGATCCATGTTGACTATGCAGGTCCTATAAATAATACTTATTTCCTAGTCATTGTGGACGCCTACTCTAATTGGGTGGAAATTCTTCCAACCACTTCCACGACTTCCGGTGTTACTATTCGCTTACTCCGTTCGGTTTTCGCTCGATGGGGTTTACCCGTAGTCCTGGTTTCCGACAATGGTACTTGTTTTACCAGTGAGGAATTTCGTTCCTTCGTCCACCTAAATGGCATTAGACATGTCCGGTCTAGTGTTTTCCACTCGTCTACTAACGGTCTCGCGGAAAACATGGTCCGTACTTTCAAGTCGGCCTTGCGTCATTCTCGTGGGGAGGAAATGCAAGTGGTGTTGGATAAATTTTTGTTTAAATATCGAATAACACCACACACCGCGACGGGAGTGTCTCCCTCTAAACTTCTGATTGGCCGGGGAATTCGTTCAGTTTTCGATTTGTTACGTCCAAACGAAACGTTACAACAACGAGTTTTACGCCATCAGGAAAAACAGAAGTTGTACCACGACACTAAAAGAGGGAGAGTTCTAGAAGCGCAACCTAATGATCCAGTAATGATTCGCAACTATGGGGCTGGACCAAAATGGGTTCCTGCAACTGTGCAGGAGAGAACGGGCCCTGTTTCCTTCAAGTGCCAACTAGAAGATGGTCGTTTTATTAAACGCCATCAGGACCAGATATGGGAACGTGAAGTGCAGAAGGACCAGAGTCTTCCGGAAGAGAGAACTGATCCTCCAGAAAATGGTTCAACTTGCCCGCCTATACAGGTTGCACCTAATCCTACTACATCAACCCCGCTCCGCAGGTCGTCTAGGGTCCCTCATCCCCCTGACAGACTAAACTTGTAGGGGAGGAGTGAGGTGACGTATATGTATATATATATGTATATAGTCTAAAAGTCACTAAAGGGTAAATATCACTAAATCTAAGCTGAATGGCAAGAGCAAGTCATAAACGAACCAACGCGGCTGTTCGTATTGCTTTGGGCTGGCCTAGTCATGTTTTTTCCTATCTGACCTAATCTTTGGTGCTGAGTATAATTAGGTGATGTTTCTAAGGTGACAAATGGGGTAGGAAGTTGTTCGTACTTAAGTATAGTTAGGGGTAATGTCTTAGCTTCTAAATTGGTAATGTAAGAGAGAGTTAGGTAGGCTTCAAGGAATACCTAATTCAACGCACCGGTAAGTGCTTTTGATTGTTTGCTAGAACCTAAGTAACCTAACTGGGGTGTCTACCCCACGCTATCACAGAATACTTACCAGAACTCAATTATTACCCATCAGGCAAGGTAAAGAGCTCCAATGCAAATTGTATCAAGGTGGGAGAAGTGGTAATGATTGGGGATGAAAGACCAAGGCAATGCTGGAAGCTTGGCATAATTGAAGAGTTGTTTGTTGGCAAAGACAATTTAGTTAGGTCTGCACTGGTAAAGACTTCAGGAGGAAAGTTAAAGAGACCTATACAAAAACTCTATGCTTTAGAAATCAGCAAAAACACAGATAGTCAAGATGAAACATTTGAGTTACAGCCTCATGGAGAAGGCTTGGCTAACCTTGCAGAAGGTAATGACAACAATGCCTCTTCGGTGGGGAGTGTTAGAAAATCTAGAAGAGGAAGAACCATTGTTGTCCCAAGGCGATATGATGACTAAGCTGATTGATGCAGCATTGCTTGTATATATTAAGTTAAGGTGTATAACTGTACTGTATATATATCCATCTCATAATTGTAAGGTTAGTGAAAAATTCACTTAATTTAGAGCTAGCATTTTTGGGCTCTTGTGGCATCAGTGTTTGGGACTCTGGTGGCATCATTTTGGGGCGCTGCGCGTCCTTTCTACTCGTTTGTGGGATGTCGTACGTACAGGGTGTGGTCTGATAGTGTTAGAAAATCTAGAAGAGGAAGAACCATTGTTGTCCCAAGGCGATACGATGACTAAGCTGATTGATGCAGCATTGCTTGTATATATATTAAGTTAGGGTGTATATATATCCATCTCATAATTGTAAGGTTAGTGAAAAATTAAATTAATTTAGAACTAGCATTTTTGAGCTCTTGTGGCATCGTTGTTTGGTCACATGGTTGGCATCATTTTGGGATGCTGCACGTCCTTTCTACTCGTTTGTGGAAGGTCGTACGTAAAGGTGTGGTTTGATAGAGAGCTCTCTTGCAATTCAGTTTGGTTGTTTAGATACATGATTGTTGCATCGTGCAATAGTCCAGGTTGCGTTGTTGTTGCAAGGTTCATAAAGAAGACCACAAATAGTACCCTTTTGTTTACCTTTTAAGTTCATGTAATTTAAGGTCTAAGGTAGGCCCGCATCGAGTCAGCAACCCTGAGGTTACCCTGAGGTAGGACCTAATAGGATCTCAAATCCGTAAGTTTTAATTTAGCTTAACTTGGGCTTTAGGTAGAACTTGCCCTTTAGAATTTGGCCGTTCACGGCTCAGCTGGGATTTCGAACCCGACAAATAAATAAAATAACATGGTCCTTCAGAACCGGATTTCTACCCCAAGACTGAGTCAGTGACCATTTTTCGGCAAAGTTCTGATTGTGCAAATTGTATCCCAAGTTAGGCCTAGACGGGTTGAGTATTATTGAATTAAGGTCCCAGGGTAAAGTTTGGTCGCCCAATTGCGAAACTTGGCCAGTCGTCTGTCGTTTTTTGGCCTACTTTTTTTCCGGTTTGGTTAATTTTGGGTTATTATTGAATTAAGGTCCCAGGGTAAAGTTTGGTTGCCCAATTGCGAAACTTGGCCAGTCGTCTGTCGTTTTTTGGCCTACTTTTTTTCCGGTTTGGTTAATTTTGGGTTATTATTGAATTAAGGTCCAGGGTAAAGTTTGGTCGCCCAATTGCGAAACTTGGCTAGTCGTCTGTCGTTTTTTGGCCTACTTTTTTTCCGGTTTGGTTAATTTTGGGTTATTATTGAATTAAGGTCCCAGGGTAAAGTTTGGTCGCCCAATTGCGAAACTTGGCCAGTCGTCTGTCATTTTTTGGCCTACTTTTTTTCCGGTTTGGTTAATTTTGGGTTATTATTGAATTAAGGTCCCAGGGTAAAGTTTGGTCGCCCAATTGCGAAACTTGGCCAGTCGTCTGTCGTTTTTTGGCCTACTTTTTTTCCGGTTTGGTTAATTTTGGGTCATTATTGAATTAAGGTCCTGGGGTGGAAAATTTGGTATTCCATACTGGTGTTTGGTTAGTACCCCACTCAGCAATTCAGTTTATTTGAAAGTAAAATTTGCGTTTGATCAGTTTGGTTAAGTATTTCTGCCAATTCAGCTCATTTGGTATTGAGCCCAAGGGTTGTTTACATTGAAGATGAGTGCATCTGAATTGAACAAATTTATAAAAAGGAGAAGTGCCTACAAAGGTCTAATTACAAAGGTCATTGCCACTATAGATTCTGCCATAGAGCAAGAGGATTTACGCTTAGTGACTGCGAAGCTTGCCATATTAGAAACTAAAAAGGTTGCTCTAAGTGAGGTAAATGTTAAAATTGAGGCTCTTATAGAAGAGGATGAAATAGAAAATAACATAATTTACTTTGAAGAGATTATTGATGATATGACTAACGTAGGCCTCCGAGCAAAAGAGTTTAGCAGCTCAGTACAGTTAGAGACCAGGTCTAATAATGAAACACAACACTCAACAAATGATGCTTGTGAAGTTAAGGTTAACAGATCTGTAGTTCAATTACCGAGGCTTGTACTCAAAACATTTTCTGGGAGTATTCAGGAATGGCAAGGATGGGCAGACAGTTTTCAATCAGCAGTTCATTCTAGTCAAGTGTTAAGTGCCGTGGAGAAGTTTAATTATTTGCGGTCCCTCTTGGAAGGGGAGGCAGCAAAGACTATAGCAGGATTAGCATTAACAGAGGCTAATTATAATGTGGCTTGGGATATATTAAAGAAACGGTTTGGTAAGCCAGAGATCTTAATTAAAAGCCACCTCCGTGCACTTTTAACTATACCTCCTGTTAATAATCCTAATAGTGTCAAGGAGTTACGGCAGTTATATGATGAATTTGAAATTAGAACTAGGTCTCTGGACAACTTGGGTGTAGGAATGGAAAAGTATGGTATAATGTTGGTTCCTACACTGGAGTCTAAATTGCCTAGCTCAATTTTGCTTGAATTAAGTAGGGGACACTCTGCAGAACATGTGTACATCCCCCTTCAGCAGATGTTAAGTCTTTTAGGCACAGAATTAGCAAGACGAGAGGGAGTTGAGTTTGCACAGTGGGATGGTAAACAAGAGGACAAAGGCAGGCACAGCACCAAAGTTTCCACAAAAAGGAATAGCCCAGGTACAGTGTCAGCTCTACATGCCTCCTCTGAGAATAAATTAAAGGGAATCAAGGAATGTATATTTTGCGAAGGCAACCACAAGTCATATAAATGTGAGGTGGCTGAGGCCTTACCCTTTGAGGAGAGAAAGGACAGGGTAACTAAGTCCACAGCATGTTTTAAATGTTTTTTGAAAGGTCATAGAGCAAGGTTTTGTAAGTTTAAAATTTTGTGCAAAAAATGTCATGGTAGGCATCAGCCATTATTGTGTGAAAACACTCTTAGTAGGCCTACCCCAGAAGTAGAGACATCAGTGGCACATGCCACTGCTATGCAAGGGAGTAAAAGTAAAGGGGGATTATTGCAAACAACTGCAGCCTTATTAATTGGGAATGAGGGAGAAGCTACTGTAAGAGTGTTGTTTGATAGTGGTAGCCAGTGTAGTTTTATTAAGACCAGAATTTCCAGAAAATTGAAGTTTAAAGAACTTAAGAGGGAAAATTTAAGAATTTCTGGGTTTGGGGGTTCCGTTCAAAACCGAACCAAATTTAAGAAGGTAGAAGTTCTGGTTAAAGGGTTGTTACCGCAAAGTCCCACTATCAAGGTCCAAGCTGTAGAGATTGAGGAACTTTGTGCTCCAGTCACTACTTGTTTAGATATGGCATGTGTCCAAGAATTGCAAGTTAAAGGAATTAATTTGGGCAATAATAAGTTTGAGGGAACAGAAGATATTAGTCTTTTGATTGGAGCTGACTATTATTGGGACTTCATCACTGGTAATATTGTCCGTACATCTCAAGGCCCAGTAGCTATTGAAAGTAAGCTAGGCTGGATGCTACATGGTAGTTATTGCAATGAAATGGAAGTTAAGGCTCTCTTTGTTAAGATTGAGGAGAACAGCCATGGTCTGGAAAGGCATTTGAAAGCATTTTGGGAACTTGAATCTATTGGTATAAAGGACAACCAGGCAAGTACAGTGAACAATGATGTTTTAGAGCACTTTGAAAAAGGGATTGGGTTTAGAGATGGTTGCTATGAAGTTGGCCTACCATGGAAGGATTCTTGCAAACCCGGTTCAAACCTTCAGCTAGCTAATCGGAGGTTGGAGACTTCATTGTACAGGCTAAGAAAAAATGAGGAGTTGTTAATTGAATACGATGAGGCCATCCTAAGTTATGTAAGGGAGGGCTATGCTGAAAGGGTGCAAGGTGAGCTGGTGAGCCAGGAGGCACATTATCTGCCACACCATGCAGTGGTACGGCGAGACAAAACTACCACCAAACTGAGGGTAGTTTTTGATGGCTCAGCCAAGGACAAAGGTGGTGTGTCCTTGAATGACTGTTTGGATGCTGGGCCAAATTTAAATGCAGATTTATTTTCCTTGTTACTGAGATTCAGGTTTGGTAGAGTAGCATTGACTGCAGATGTGAAGCAAGCTTTTTTGCGGATAAAGTTAAAACCAGAGGACAGAGATGCAGTAAGGTATCTGTGGGTGGATACGAAAGACTTGTTGGAAAATGAACCTAAGGTTCAAGCATATAGAATGAAGTCAGTGTTGTTTGGCCTCAGCTCTAGTCCATTTCTGTTGGCAGCTACTATGCAGTACCATTTTAAGAAATATTCTGAAGTCTATCCTAACACTATTGAACACATAAGGAAAATTTTTATGTTGATGATTTGCTATGTTCCGTGGATAATACAGAAATGGCTAAACAGATATTCATGGAGGCTAGAGCTATAATGAGGGAGGCTGGCATGGAGCTCAGAAAATGGCAGACCAATCATTCGCAATTACAAGAGTTTATGAGTCATTCCTCTGTAGTACCTGACGCAGCAGAAAGTATTGAGGATTCTGGTATTAAGGAGTTGTGGGCAATAGACGCAAAGGTGCTAGGCATCGTTTGGCAGCAAGATGATGATTTGTTTACCTTCAATGGGAAATCTTTAGTAGAGCTGGCTGAGAATGAGACAAGGTGGACAAAACGGACAGCTCTTAGTTTGGCTTCGAAGGTCTTTGATCCTCTTGGATTCCTGGCTCCATTTGTGATAAAGTCAAAAATTTGGTTTCAGAGCCTCTGGGAAATTGGACTTGGTTGGGACCAAGAGTTACCTGATCATATGGTGGTAAGGTGGAAATATTGGTTCAAAGAATTGGCACATCTTGGAGACATTGAAATCCCAAGATGGTACTTTGGAGAGTTGAACAATAGTCCAGACAATTTGGAGCTGCACATCTTTTGTGATGCAAGTGAGGAAGCCTATGCAACTTGTATTTATATAGAGGCGCATTGCAAGAGGAAGTAAGTTGCAGGTTGGTTGCTGCAAAGAGTAGAGTAGCACCTTTGAAAAGGCTTTCTGTTCCAAGGTTGGAATTGATGGGTGCCGTTATTGCTAGTCGGCTTGCAATTACAGTGCGAAAGTCTTTGGCCCTCTATGAAATTCCAAGCTATTATTGGACAGACTCCACTATAGTTTGGCACTGGTTAAGAAGTCAGGCAAGGAAATGGAAACCATTTGTTGCCAATAGGGTGGAGGAAATTCAAGCGCACACAGATCCCAAGCAATGGAAGCATTGTCCAGGCATCCAAAACCCCGCTGATTTACCAACACGAGGAATTTCGGTGAAAGATCTTTCACAATCAAGTTTGTGGTGGAATGGGCCAGAGTGGCTAAAACTTGGAAGTGAAAACTGGCCTTCTAATCAGCCTATTGTAGGAGAATGCCAGGCTGAAGAAGCATGGGTGAGTGAGGTGAGAAAATGCGCTGTGAACAGTTGTCAAGTTATGCAGCAGGACCCCATATTGAGGCTTGAGGACATTAGCAGTCTGAAAAGATTGTTAAGAGTGACAGCATGGATATATAGATTTACCAACAACATTAAGGGAGAAACAAGAATGGAAGGAATTCTGAACAGTAATGAGATTCGGCAAGCCAGGAAATACTGGGTGGTATATGCGCAGAAGGAAAAATTTGGTGAAGAGCGGGAATTGCTCACCAGCCATCCATTACAGGTTCTACCAACACATTCTGCGCTCAAGGGTTTGGATGTGTTTTTGGATCAGGATTTATTGAGAGTAGGAGGTAGACTACAGTTTTCTGGGCTTCCAGAGGAGAAAAGACATCCAATTTTGCTACCTTCTGGGGGGCACTTTGTGGACCTTTTGATCCTGGATACTCATCATAAGCTGTTACATGCTGGAGTTAGAGAAGTGATAATAGAGATTAGACAACAATTTTGGATTCTCAAAATTAGACAAGTAGTGAAAAAGGTCTTGCATAAATGTGTGGTTTGCAAGCGTTGGAGTGCAAAGCCTTATTATGAAAAGGTGGCTCCACTTCCAAGAGAACGGTGTGTCTATACTGCCCCATTTGATGTAGTGGGAGTAGACTTTGCAGGGCCAGTCTATGTGTATGAGCGAGGGAGTCTAACAAAGGTTATATATGTCTTTTCACCTGTGCTACCACCAGAGCAATCCATTTGGAGTTGGTAAGCAACTTAAGTAGTGATGTATTTCTTTTGGCCTTTAAAAGGTTTGTGAACAGAAGGGGTTTCCCAAATAAAATCATATCGGATAATGCAAAAACCTTCAAAAAGGCTGCAAAGGAACTCCAAGAAATTTGGTCCTTGCTAAAAGAGGAAGGATTCCAATCCTACTTTTCACACCAAGGGGTACAGTGGGAGTTTATTGTTGAGAGAGCACCATGGTGGGGAGGATTTTGGGAAAGGCTAGTGAGAAGTGTAAAGTGTCCATTAAAGAAACTTTTAGCTAATGCTCATTTGAGCAAAGAAGAATTCTCTACTGTTTTATGTGAAGTAGAAGCAATGGTGAACAGTAGGCCTATCACTTTTGTTTACAACAGTAGGCAGGATGCAGAGCCATTGACACCAAATCATTTTCTTTGGGTAAACGATTAACATCAAACCCCAGTGTGCCAGAAGACTTGCAGCCCATCCAGAGCACTCATGGAGAGTTAACCAGACGGTTCAGGTACCTTGAAGAGCTACAAGATCAGTTATGGAAGAGGTGGCAGATGGAATACTTGCCAGAACTCAATTATTACCCATCAGGCAAGGTAAAGGGCTCCAATGCAAATTGTATCAAGGTGGGAGAAGTGGTAATGATTGGGGATGAAAGACCAAGGCAATGCTGGAAGCTTGGCATAATTGAAGAGTTGTTTGTTGGCAAAGACAATTTAGTTAGGTCTGCACTGGTAAAGACTTCAGGAGGAAAGTTAAAGAGACCTATACAAAAACTCTATGCTTTAGAAATCAGCAAAAACACAGATAGTCAAGATGAAACATTTGAGTTACAGCCTCATGAAGAAGGCTTGGCTAACCTTGCAGAAGGTAATGACAACAATGCCTCTTCGGTGGGGAGTGTTAGAAAATCTAGAAGAGGAAGAACCATTGTTGTCCCAAGGCGATACGATGACTAAGCTGATTGATGCAGCATTGCTTGTATATATATTAAGTTAGGGTGTATATATATCCATCTCATAATTGTAAGGTTAGTGAAAAATTAAATTAATTTAGAACTAGCATTTTTGAGCTCTTGTGGCATCGTTGTTTGGTCACATGGTTGGCATCATTTTGGGATGCTGCGCGTCCTTTCTACTCGTTTGTGGAAGGTCGTACGTAAAGGTGTGGTTTGATAGAGAGCTCTCTTGCAATTCAGTTTGGTTGTTTAGATACATGATTGTTGCATCGTGCAATAGTCCAGGTTGCGTTGTTGTTGCAAGGTTCATAAAGAAGACCACAAATAGTACCCTTTTGTTTACCTTTTAAGTTCATGTAATTTAAGGTCTAAGGTAGGCCCGCATCGAGTCAGCAACCCTGAGGTTACCCTGAGGTAGGACCTAATAGGATCTCAAATCCGTAAGTTTTAATTTAGCTTAACTTGGGCTTTAGGTAGAACTTGCCCTTTAGAATTTGGCCGTTCACGGCTCAGCTGGGATTTCGAACCCGACAAATAAATAAAATAACAGATAGAGAGCTCTCTTGCAATTCAGTTTGGTTGTTTAGATACAAGATTGTTGCATCGTGCAATAGTCCAGGTTGCGTTGTTGTTGCGAGGTTGAGAAAGAAGACCATAAATAGTACCCCTTTTGTTTTTATATTAAATTCATGTAACTAAGGTCTAAGGTAGGCCCGCATCGAGTCAGCAACCCTGAGGTAGGACCTAATAGGATCTCAAATCCGTAAGTTTCAATTTTAGCTTCACTTGGGCTGTAGGTAGAACTGGCCCTTTAGAATTTGGCCGTTCACGGCTCAGCTGGGATTTTGAACCCAACAAATAAATAAAATAACAGTTATATACACAGATTTTGCTAAAGCTTTCGATAAATGTGACCATGGTATAATAGGACATAAAATTAAAGACATGGGAATAACAGGCAAAGTGGGAAAATGGATCTACAACTTCCTTAGTGATCGTCTGCAGGTCGTCAAAATTCAAGGTATATCATCATCAGAATCGGAAGTACGCAGCTCAGTACCACAAGGGACAGTACTGGCCCCACTCCTGTTCATTATCATGCTAACAGACATAGACAGCGGAGTAAACAGCAATAGTATAGTAACATCCTTTGCAGACGATACAAAGATCAGCAGAAAAATCAGCGATGTACATGACGTGGAGGCCTTGCAGAGGGACACGAACAAAATATACAAATGGTCAGAAGACAACAACATGTCATTCAATGCCGAGAAATTTCAACTCT